>JAUTBV010090311.1:0-17532 GCA_032361325.1 Lepetodrilus fucensis | reverse complement strand
ATCATACCCAGTAGTTTATACCTCATTGTCACATCTCACCAATAGTTAGCATACACAGTAGTTTATACCTCATTGTCACACCTCACCAATAGTTATCATACCCAGTAGTTTATACCTCATTGTCACATCTCACCAATAGTTAGCATACACAGTAGTTTATACCTCATTGTCGCACCTCACCAATAGTTATCGTACCCAGTAGTTTATACCTCATCGTCGCACCTCACCAATAGTTATCGTACCCAGTAGTTTATACCTCATTGTCACACTTTTCCATTAGTTATCATACTCAGTAGCATCACATTACAATATAGATGCGAATTATTTCAAAGTCAACAATCCATTTAGAAAAATCAATATGTAATCAGCAGCACTTTGTGATAAGGTACTTTTCACATAAGCCCATATATTGATTTCCATGAATTTAATAGAAATGTGAAAATGAATGAACTGTGTGAATAACAAAAACGAGAAGCAAATGCGACTTTGATATGATTTGTGAGAACGAGTGAATTCAATATCAACTAGTTTCTGAAATCCTGTCTATCTTTCAAAATTCTATCCATTATACATTATTATTTCCGAGTGAATTCTATCTTGACATAGAGGAATCTATATGATCCACTAATCTGTCGGCCACCAATAAAAATCATTAGAGGGAATTGACACTAGCTGTATAATCTTTCTCCGGACCCAGAAGGACCTTGCAAGTGGTCAGTGTGAATTAAAATCAATCCTGATATCATGGCTGGCACTCTGGGGGCAGTCACAATCTGCCTGCAATATCATTTACTTTATTCCTTTCTCTCGTGAGTCACTCCAGCTAAAGTTTAGCATGCTAGAACATAGAATCGTGTTTTGATGAAATGGCACAAAATGAAATTAGAGTCTCGATGGGCCCGTCCATTATCCAGTAATCCTCCTATGCGCTAGACCTTTTGTAAGTCTTGTCCCAACCTACACATACGTGGTGGCCAGTCGCCAATTTCCAACGTCAACACGATCGAATCGGGCGCCATTTCCAAATCATAATTCCGGTTTTATGGCATTCCATTTCGCAAATTTCATTGTTTTCTTCCGTGCCCAAATTTTTAATGTCAAGAGTGGAAGCTGGTTGAGGCCATCTGGATACAGATGACTTTTAGATTGTATATTCAACCCCTCTCTATGTCTGTGTAGTGGATTGGGATCTCCAGGTCTATGTAGTGGCATATGCTGCCTTACATTGGGATAATCTCCAGGTCCGTGCAGTGACATGCTGCCTTAGACTGGGATCTCCAGGTCTATGTAGTGGCATATGCTGCCTTACATTGGGATAATCTCCAGGTCTGTGCAGTGACATGCTGCCTTAGACTGGGATCTCCAGGTCTATGTAGTGGCATATGTTGCCTTACATTGGGATAATCTCCAGGTCTGTGCAGTGACATGCTGCCTTAGACTGGGATCTGCAGGTCTGTGTAATGGCATATGTTGCGTTAGACTGGAATAACCTTCAGGTCTGTGCTGCCTTAGACTGAGATAATCTCCAGGTCTGTGCTGCCTTAGACAGAGATAATCTCAAGGTCTGTGCTGCCTTAGACGGAGATAATCTCCAGGTCTGTGCTGCCTTAGACAGAGATTATCTCCAGGTCTGTGCTGCCTTAGACAGAGATAATCTCCAGGTCTGTGCTGCCTTAGACGGAGATAATCTCCAGGTATGTGCTGCCTTAGACGGAGATAATCTCCAGGTTTGTGCTGCCTTAGACGGAGATAATCTCCAGGTATGTGCTGCCTTAGACCGAGATAATCTCCAGGTCTGTGCTGCCTTAGACTGAGATTATCTCCAGGTCTGTGCTGCCTTAGCCTTAAACCGAGATAATCTCCAGGTCTGTGCTGCCTTAGACCGAGATAATCTACAGGTCTGTGCAGTGACATGCTTTAGACCTCTGTGCACTCTGTGCATGCTGCATTAGACTGGGATAACCATGACCCAACAATAAAAAATCTATTTAGTACTTCGCAACTACTTAGTTCAGAGTTGCAGATGTAAACAAAACTTGTAATATGATTTATAAAAATATTTTCTCATTATATTCCCAAGAGAACAGACCGTAATTTCAATGAATTTCACTTTAACATAAAATGACCATGGCAAGTTTTCTACGTCGCAGCCTAAACATTTCATCAAATGAGCAAAGAGGTCCTGCAACATTTGTTGAAGAACACAAACATATTTTCTTTTGTATATGTAAACCTTTTCCAGATAAGGCATGGCTACAGCACTTCCAGCAGTGAAGAAGATACATTTCATGTCACAGTTATTTTAAACACAAATGGTCAACTTTTTACATAAGCTGCCGTCATGAACACATATGTAATAGTCCTAAATGCAACAACAAAGACTCATATTACCATAACATTTAACTAAACATTAAATGACATTGGCCCACCACCAGCCAATGACCAACCAAGCCTAAACTGAAGGAAATATTCATTCTGTAGTAAAACTACAGAGAACCCATGTCTTGAAGATAGTACAAGAAACCAAGCTATGTTATACCTTTGACATTGGCTTTTATATTGTAGCTATAAAAATATTTTAATACTACTGTATTTCAAAGCTTCATTAACCTTAAAGGCCCTCTGAGAAGATCAATCTTTGCGATATTAATACAACTTTTACTGCCGAAAGAGATACCACGTGACGGCGGAAACAGATATCACGTGACTGAAGAATTTAATTACTCTTTGAGAAACATGAAAGGCTTCAAGAAAATGAAACACATTTAGTTTCATTTATTTGTTCAAAATGTTAAATGTTTCAAGTCAATAGACAGATTGACAGATGATTAAAGCATTGACAGACAATTAATTTTTTTGGCGGTGTAAGTCACATTCTGCATTCTTTGAGAAACCTCACATTGGTCATTGTGCCAAGTGGAGTTGTGCCTCATCCAAAGGTGCCAGATGGAGATTAGAACCCAGGACCTGTGTATAGTACAAACCTAAGGGCCAATGTGCTATCAATCATCTGCATCTCAGATAGATGTCATACAAATGAGGTGCATGACACAACATCTGACAGATATTAGTGCATTATCACAAAATGAGTAGCCATTACATACCATCAGGATTTAGATGATCGTTTGGCACAACATTTGAGATATAAAAAGAATCAATACACATTAGTTTGACAAAGGCATCATCTCATTAATGTCTACCATTAAATTTTTCAACATGGCTGGTTTCATATTGATGTTGGATTCCATTGTAATACATATCATGCCTATCAGATAACATTATTTTGGATAATTTAGCCTGCAGGGCACATTATTTGTAAATTACTGTATACTGAACTGTTTACATTGCACAGATGAAGTACCAGCTATGAGAATAAGCTACTTTGTACTTGCAAATATGTCCATAAAACCTTCCTAATTGTTTGTAAAAAAAAAGAAGATTAAAATATTGATAAAATATAGCATGATTAATCAGCTGCTGGATGCTTAAAGTACACATTGTGTACTTAAGCATCCAGCAGAGTTAAAAAAAATAAAAAAATCAGGAGTACCATAGTACAAAAGAAATGGCATGACCAACCATCAACTTACTATGAAATGTGATCAATATTCTTACAATTTAGAAAGTTAGAACACTATTACAACACACCAGTTTACATTACTTTGGTGGTGGGACAAACATGTTACAACGTGAGTGGACTTCAACAGCAACATACCGTTCAGGATGCATCTGATCCGCTTCTTGGACATGGCCACAAGCTGCTCCAGACATTTCTGTTTGAGATCCTCGAGGTCCATGTCCTGGAACAGAAGGTGCACAATACAGAGACATCATCATCATTGTCATCACTTGCTCAGAGATTAGAACAGAAGGTGCACGACACAGAGATACCATCATTGTCATAAGTTGCTCAGAGATTAGAACAGAAGGTGTACGATACAGAGACATCGTCATTGTCATAAGTTGCTCAGAGATTAGAACAGAAGGTGTATGATACAGAGACATCATCATTGTCATCAGTTGCTTAGATATTAGAACAGAAGGTGTACGATACAGAGACATCGTCATTGTCATAAGCTGCTCAGAGATTAGAACAGAAGGTGTATGACACAGAGACATCATCATTGTCATCAGTTTCTCAGAGATTAGAACAGAAGGTGGACGATACAGAGACATCGTCATTGTCATCAGTTGCTCAGAGATTAGAACAGAAGGTGTACGATATAGAGACATCGTCATTGTCATCAGTTGCTCAGAGATTAGAACAGAAGGTGTATGATACAGAGACATCGTCATTGTCATCAGTTGCTCAGAGATTAGAACAGAAGGTGTATGATACAGAGACATTGTCATTGTCATAAGTTGCTCAGAGATTAGAACAGAATGTGTATGATACAGAGACATTGTCATTGTCATAAGTTGCTCAGAGATTAGAACAGAAGGTGTACGATACAGAGACATCGTCATTGTCATCAGTTGCTTAGAGATTAGAACAGAAGGTGTATGATACAGAGACATCATCATTGTCATCAGTTGCTCAGAGATTAGAACAGAAGGTGTATGATACAGAGACATCATCATTGTCATAAGCTGCTCAGAGATTAGAACAGAAGGTGTACGATACAGAGACATCATCATTGTCATAAGCTGCTCAGAGATTAGAACAGAAGGTGTACGATACAGAGACATCGTCATTGTCATAAGTTGCTCAAAGATTAGAACAGAAGGTGTACGATACAGAGACATCATCATTGTCATCAGTTGCTCAGAGATTAACGGACATAGCTAGGAAATGCATCTCATTATCTATTAGTAGTGTCAAATATGTTCACTCTACGAGCATCGGCTGGTACTGACAAGAACAAGGATGATAACTGCATTGCCACTCTACAGACAGTGCATCCTATCAATATTGTGTCAGAAAGGTATTGAAAGAACATTGATGCGGGGCAGGATTTGAACCTGGAACCTTTGACTCCAATGTCCAATGTTCTACCACTGCACTACCACCCACCCTATATACAGCTACTAGAGCTAAATATGTTCACCCTAAGCCTACTAGTGCTAAGTATGTTCACCCTACAACTATTAGAGCTAAATAGGTTCACTTGACACAAGACAGTTAACTGTGTCCAATGTCCATCATAAATTTACCAGTTCTTAATGTGCTGATCTGGTACAAAATAGTCAAATGTGTTCACCCTACAAAATTAAGTGATGAATGTGTTCACCTTACCCATGACATTGTCAGGCTAAATACGATTAACGTCAACTTGCAAAAGATAAATATGTTCACCAACCACGGTATCAAAAGTGTTCAGCAAACACATACCAATAATACACGCGTTCAGTGAACACCCACAAGTGTTAAATTCATTGTAGCACACCAACATTCCCAATACAAGCTGATGAGATTCTAGTTTCATGAAAGCAAACATAGCTCAAAAAGCTATACAAGATATCACTTAAATTCCATCATCGTATTTGCTTACCCACAATTTTTCCCACAACCTATGGACCTATTTATTTCCAGGATCTGTTTTAAAATAAAAATAGACGGATTCTAGAGCATTTTTCGCAACTCTTGTTTAATTTTCCAATCCTGGTCTCCGCGAGGGAGTCCTCGGCAATCTGTGAGCTTCGTGCTTGAAATCTTCTCCAATGTCGTAGCATTAGCATCACATTCCAACCAAAATGGACCATAGTGTACTTTAAAAATAACATCCATTATGTTTTTAATGCGACACCCTGGGGGAAATTATCCAATTTTCCGCTGCTTTTAGATGTAATTACCCTCGAAGTCTTGACGCATAACTGAGAGTATATGTTGAAAATCAACTAATATTGAATACTTGTTCGGACGATACTCATAATTTTAAAGTTACAATTTTGAATGTTTTTGAGCATGGAATTCAATGGAAACATAACCAAAGTGAAAAATGTATAACCTACGGCAAGTGGAAAAACTAATCTAAAAAATGAATAACCTAAGTGTATAATGAATAACCTAAGTAGAAAACTAATATGGTCTTCCACGTAGAAAAGTTACAAGAATCAAAGCAACAACAAATTGCTTCAATTAAGGACAAAGAAGTCTATGATAAAATATTTAAATAGACTGTTTTTACTATTAATGTAATTGTTTGTAGTTATAATATTCCTCAGCCAGTCTAAAATCCAGGCATTCTCAGTACCATGTTATGAATGTTTGCAAGCAGCAGCTGTTTTACTGGTTTATTATCATGATTAAAAATCGCAGTACAAGATCTTCCAGATATGTCATACTGATGGCTTGATGACAATGGGTCCCGAGATCTTGTCAACAGCCCAAACATTAAAATTTCAAGGTAATTGGATTCAGATTGCAATTCTGGAGGTATCTAACATACAGGAATGTTCTGATTAAAGCATATTAACGTGGGTCTCCTTCATGACAATAAAAGCAAATCATGACCTGATTAGTCAATATTGAAATTCATTCTTTGTTTTATAATTACTAGTGCATAGAAATACTCTCTTTTCTTATGGCTCCATGGCGAAGGCTTCAGCATGCATTCGGTGAGCATCAAAGGTTTCAGAAAGGTCAATGTTGGAAGAAACATATGATTTGGGTCATCGTAACTTGGTGTAGCAAAAGCAGTTGTAGTGCATACTATGTATATAGAAACTGTAGTGTCCTACATAATTCATTAATACATTCTTTGTAAAATATGCATTGTAAAACGAAAAATAACCAGCTGGTGCCTGCAGATCTATTGGCATACTAAGCTCTACAGGTGTTGCCGGGTTTTCTCCTGCAAACCATGATATGAGCAAATAGTTTTTAAGCAGCTCTAAACCCCAACTCACAAACATACAACATATATTCTACATGCATTATTTCTAGATACTAATGTGTATTGTGTTATTTCTATTATACTTTATATATTACTGTATATGAAATCTATATTTGTATGCATTGTAGCAAATCCAGTACCATATGTGTTTTATATATATTGTACTAATAATCATGGTATGTCACATGGCTCAAAAGAACATAGCAGGATATCCCATAGTCCATCCGAATATCCCATCCGAGAAGCTAATGTGACACTGATTGGTTATGTCTTCTCTTGTGACATCATAATCAGAATGACATCACATAGTAGTCAACATTCAAAATATCTAGTTAGTCCTGTAATGCCTACCAAACTTTCACCCACATTATTTCAACAGTTGACTAATGCCATATTAAATTTTCACCTGCATTATCTCAATCAATTTCTATTCATCCTAGTTCTCATCAACCTGTACGGAAACTTGTAACAAAACAATGACCATAAACGTGACATACATTTATTCAGATGGTTATCTATGGCGTACCAAATCATGTCAGCTTCGTTCCGGGTCCATAACGAAGGCCATAACTAAATCAAGGTACCATGTTCTGAGAGCTGTCTGCCAAATTTCATCCACATATCTCGATTAGTTTCTTGCCCTAATTCTGGATAGAGAGAGAATAATGTGAACTAGGATCATAACTCTTCACAATGTACCAGCTAGATGAATTTTTGAACGTAATAAAATCGGAGTGGTTTAATTATTTTCTTGTTTCCAAAAATTGGATGTATGGATGGATGGATTGGATTTTATGGATTGAACTGATGGATTATGGGTGGATGGATGGATGGATGGATTATGGGTGGATGGATGGATAAGAGGGTGAAAATCGGAGTGGTTTAATTATTTTCTTTCTTCCAAAAATTAGACGGATGGATGTATTGATAGATGAATTGGATTGAAAGTATTTGATCGATAGATTACGGGTGGATGGGTGGAAGGAAGGAAGGAAGGAAGAAGAGACAGACTAATAAATGGATCCATCTCTATTTCAAGTAGTCAGACATTCAAATAACCCAATTGTGGAAAGAAATAGCACCACCAGACTCTGCACATTGTATGAGACGTACATTATTTCCACTGACCTCTTCCCATCAATTCTAAATTCTCAGTGTGAGTAGCGACAGCACTAAACAGACTGGGCCGCATACTGAGAGGACTTGGTATTGCTAGGCAGGTGAACCTGGCATCACTACAAGAGCACGTCAACTCACAGTACCAACACAGTACATCCAGCCTTTCAGTTACACTCCAAGCATCAGTGGAGTTAGGAATGTACAACTCTACACACATACTTTTCTCGTTTGTAGGTATCATATTTTTACTTGCTTCCAGCTGGCTCTGAAGTTACTGCTTTCTCCACAGGGTTCTATTCCAACATCTGTCAAGTTCAATAGTATTTCAATTTATTATTATTTGATTATGGGATTACTGCGACACAAGTTTTCAATTATTCAGAGGAACATTGCTGAGTAGGCATTCAATAAAACATATTTTTGGTTCACTAATCGAGCAATATTGCAATATATGTAACAATAGCTATGGAAAGAAACATTGCTCTGCACTTTAAAATGTTAATGGGTGCTTTATCCTTTGAAACTAATGCTACATAATTCTATTAATGAAACTTGATGCTGACTCATAACCATTCTGATTTCAACAAATCATTTTAGTTAACATACAGAAATATGGCAGGCTTTTGATGTGACTGAACCAAACAGAGCTAATGCAATTTATGTACACATTAACTCAGAAACCGATTCGTAAACTTTTAATAAATCTGTTGAAAAATAAAACTTCAGTGGATGTTTTAGAAGTGGTTGAAAATTAAATGGCTAGAAACATTTAATTAAATTCCATCAAAAGAATTGTACAGCAATAAAATATGTCTTGGTGATAAGTCAATGCCATATTTGAATTTTTACCATGTCAATAAACATGTCATGATGTCAATTTCTGTTGATAAAGGAACAAAATGTCTGGGCCACCAACTAACACTGACAAGGAGTGTAACGTGAGCAGTGCATGAAGTAGTGGAATTCACTGTGTGACCAGACAGAATTCTCAACATATAAACTTTCTTATTTAAATTCCTTTAACATAACATAAGGACGTTTACCTTAGAGCAAATTTGTTACAAATTAAACTATACATTACGACTGTATTCTACTTTTCGGAAACTTCCAACTTTTTTCTAATGGTCATAATTTCTTGTTAAAGGCATAATATCACAGTTGATAGACCTGCATAATCGGACAACAAATTTCGATCTGAGACTAATTTTGTTTGATTTATCCACCAAAAGGTTTTTATATACTAATGTACTTATCGCCCAGCACTCGATAGTTATAAAACAAATAATATTTTATATTAAATAGGGGAGTGTTCCTCTATTTAACTTGTCTTCGATGCATCATTGTTTTAAGACGGAAACATTAGAGTTATGTACCTTTGCATCATATTATGAAGCCGTTGGCCGTATTTGATTTAAACCCAACTTTAAGAGTCGCAGAGGGGTTGCCGTGAAGATTTGTCAAACACACACTGGTGGAAAGCTTTTTGGAAGTACAAACATGAATTTATGTATGTCAAGTGAATGTACTTTGCAGTAATAGCTAAGAACTAGTCTAAAACAACCATAAATATCAGTGATATTATGCCTTTAAGCTAAGAAGTTCGTAAGAACGTTTTATTGGTGAAGCGTATTGTACGTCAATGTTATAGAAAATGGGATATATTCAGTTTATTATATAAATTCATGTTCAACCACAAAAGTACCATGGGCACTGATCATTAATGTTGACTAAATATTTTAATTCTTGCTGATGTATTGTAAAGTCATGACTGATTTAAATATTTATAAAGAGTGTAATTATGAGACCAATGTTATTTTGCATTTCAAATCATCATATCTTATTGTTTTCTTACAGATACTTACAACCTATGACCCACCATCAGGTAATTATTCTTTAAATATTTTCATGGATATAATAAACATCGTTTTTATCCTAAACTTAAAGTACCAATAGAAATAGCAAAAGAATATCTAGCATAAATTATTTTGAAGAGGATAGAGTTCAAAATAATAATTTATAACATTAAAGATTCGCATGAAATTGAAAACAAAATATCATCTTTTGTATCCACTGACGAACTGTCCAGCAAAACTAAATATACCATTCCTCTTCCAGACAACGGCAGCGGTTCCCATGACAACGCCCATCTTCGACCCAGTCTGGACATGTCGGCCGTCAACGCAGCCTTGGCATGTCAGTATGACATTCATCAAATTCGTCGCGCAGTTCTCAAATTCTTTTTATTGACCAGTGAGTTTTATGTACTCATGTTTAAAACCAGAGGTCATATAAATTCTAAATTATGTTCATTATGAAATTTATTTCGAGAAAATTTAGGAAAACATCGAGCATGTTGAGAACAACTAAATATTAGTATTATCACAAAGTATGTATTTTGCTGTAAATTTGCACACACAAGAAAACAAACTTGTTAATGATATTTTTGTAGCTCTGGCCCCGACATTGCGACACCTTTTTGAGTATTTCATGCACAAAATCTGACGATGAAATCATACTCAATAAGCATTGTAACCTCGGCCTAGTGCATTAATTTAAAAAAATATCATCACTGGTGCATACATTTTATATGATTTATTGTTTACTGCATATAAAAGTATGTTGAAATCAAACTTTATTGTAATATTTTGTTGCAGTTATCATGGTTACGGGCACCCTTTCTTGAAGCTCTCCTATCCACTAATGGCTCTCATGGTTATCTTTCTTGAAATCGCACTAGCTTCCTGGTGGCCTGGAATACCTAGAGCTTCATGGTGGCCTGGAATACCTAGAGCTTCATGAAAGCGTTCCCTGTTGCACTGTGTAGTATTAAACTTGTAACTATATGTGAACCTTTCTTCATATCTCAGGCGGCAGTTACCCCAACGAGGCCCTCCTTCTGGGAAGTCTGCGTGCTTCTGATGCCAACTTCTCCCATCTGCAGAGACAGCGACAGCAGCTGCACAACAAGGACCTCAGTCTGCTCCTGTGTACTGAGCAGCTACAGCAGAGAGATGAGGCGCTACAGCAGAGAGATGAGGAGCTGCAGCAACAGCATCAGGAGCTGGAGAGATCTCAGGAGGAGCACCAGACTGACCTTGAGAGAGTTACACAGAGACTGGAGCTAGAGAACAGGACTCTGGTGAGCAGATTGGAAGGCCAGGGACAGGTGATCCAGAGACGTACCCAGCAGCTGCAGACAACTTACCTACAGCTTCGGGATCAGGCAGACCAGCTGGAAGATCAGGCAGACCAGCTGGGAAACAATGACTCAGAGCTACAGAGGAAGCAGAGAGAACTGGAGAGACAGGTCGAAGAAAACAAGGGCCTGAGCATGAGACATGCCGAGGAGAATAGGAGACAGGCTGAAGAGAATATGAGACAGGCTGAGAAGATTGAAAGGCTTACTCAACTTTTGCTAGGTATGAGAAGTTGATCCATAACATTAGTTCACTAGACTCTCATTAATACACTGAACACATCATAATATTTTGTGTAGCTGCTTTCACAGTTCTTTCACTCATAATACTACCATAATCCAGGTTCTACTCGGGCATGGCAATTGTTCACGGATCAGTGGAACTGCTGATTATTTTGTCCATTGGTTGATTTATTTGCTCTGAATGTGGCTTAGGGCCAGTGTTCGGAATTCCTGCTGGCCCACTGGCCCAGCCATTTCTCCCAATGCTAAAGGTATCCTATAATAAGGGCCAGTAGAAATTCATGTTTTTTGTAAACATTTGTTATTTGTATCATTATTCGGGCCAGTAGGTTCCCAGTGGTAATTTCGAACACTGCTTAGGGCCTGCAGACCTCAGGCTTGTTTTCCACTGCCATGCCTTTCTGTCTAGTTGATAAGTGGAAGTACTGAACAAGATTATATTTTACTTCTGATGATTCATGTATTTTCACATATATATAACATGGTTTTTTTAAACCAGATATATGACTGTGAAACCTAAAATCTGTGTAATTTCTTTTTCCTGTCATTGTACATTTAGTGGTGATAGTAAGACGTATCCTGATTGTCATTTCACATATGTTATTCTTTTGATTGTAGCCAACAACATCCATGCGCCGGATGAGATCCAGAACAACCCAGCCCCTGCCCCAGCCATTGCCTCGCCCATGGACAGCCCCACATACAGCCGCTGTAAGGTGTGTCTGGAGGAAGATGCTCAGTGTCTGTTCCGGCCGTGTCGTCATGTGTGTTGTGGCACGCAGTGCGCCCCGCGCTTCATCGGCAACAACTGCCCCATCTGTAGGTCCAACGTTCAGGACTGGGAGCTCATCTTTGTGGCTTAAATGACGAATGACATCGAAACTGTGAGCTCATCTTTGTGGCTTAAATGACGGATGACATCGAGACATGGTGGTCATCTTTGTGGCCTAAATAACAGATGACATCGAGACTGGGTGATCACCTTTGTGGCCTAAATGACAGATGACATCGAGACTGGGTGATCACCTTTGTGGCCTAAATGACAGATGACATTAAGACTAGGTGGTCATCTTTGTGGCCTAAATAACAGATGACATTAAGACGAGGTGGTCACATTTGTGGCCTAACTGATAGGACAATATCAGCTGATCAGGACAAGGAGGTCCGTCTTTAATGGGAGATAACACTTGATGTCTTATTACAGTAGTTGTTCATCTGGCACAAGTATAAGAAATGGCAATTTGTATATAGCAGAATATTCAGAAATATGAGACTATCTTTGTGGTATAGGCAGCAATTAAATAACAAGTGCAGCTCATTGCTCATAACAGAAAATAATCATTCCAACAAATGAAAATATCTGTTTTTGAAACCTTTTAACCACAAATGGTGTTCATTGTTTTTCGAATCGCATAAGCCAGATATTACATCATTTCTACATTGGATATTGTCTCTATATTAATATTGGGTTGTATAGATTTACTTGGACATGATTTTTAAAATGATCATTTCATAAAGTTCATGCTGTCGGGTGTTTTCAAGAAATTCCTTTCAGTAAATCTGACCATAAAAATACAGTTTAGTACTGGCTATATGAAATGTTTACTTTTAGTGTATATTCTACTTCATATATATCATCATAATCCCAGGATAGGAAGGCAGCAAATATCATGTTTTGTAAATAATACATTATTTACCTCTTGTAGTTTTAATAACCCCATATTGTAAATTTTATTTCAACATACACCATTTATGTGTTTTACAGTAATTATGATATGCATTTTTATCTGTGTATATACTTGTATAACAAAAAACACTCTCACGTACATAAATACACACAGACACACACACCACATAATTATGTGCTCTGCATCTCTCTCTCTCTCTCTCTCTCTCTCTCTCTTTATCTCTCTCTCTCTCTCTCTCGGGCGCGCGCACAAATGACAATGTGGTACGTAGCTGCAGATCTGTAGCTATAAAGATGCCCCATTTACTATTTTGCTATTTGTTATGGCACCCTATATTGTTATGACACCCTATATAGGGTGCCATAACAGATAGCAAAATAGTAAATGGGGCATCTTATAGCTACAGATCTGCAGCTAATTTGGTACGGTACCTAGTAGACCATTGTCAGCCTGTCAAATATCTCATCATCAAAGATATGTGCCATATTGAAGTAGACTGAGTTAATAAAATACATATACACACATGTAGATACACAGAACACAGATCTGGCTTATACATTATGTATTTATGTAGCTTGTAGAATTTGTACAGAACACAACATGGAACATGGTGTATCAATTTGTATCAATGTTTTCATTTCTATGAGTAATGGACCTCTAAAGCTGGCATGATTTTAAAGGATCAATCAGAATATTTTTAATGAACCAATATCAATGTTTATGCTGCGACTTTTTGTATGAATTTGATGGAAATTGTAAAGAGACAAAATTACTACGGGTAGTGTTTTAGTCTCAATAGTTGAGATATACTTCACCGAGGTTACGAAACTTTCTGATTACGATTTCATGCTCAAACTCTAAATTTACATGACGTTTTATGAACAAAACTCTGAATTAAGTTTGAAATCGTACTCGGAAAAGTTTCGTAACCGCGGGGCCTGATCTGCGTCTCAGGTCGTACTGTGGTCTGGTCTTAAATCAGCGTGCACGCCATTGTTTTACTACATCACTGTAGGTTATGATGTAAACCTTGACTTATGCCCAGACTACTGGTACAAGTACGTGTATTATCCTCTATCCTGTTAATATTCTCCTATTAACTTCATCGCCTATGGGTGAAATATTCCCACTGTGATGTAACCCATCATGTAAATTCATATTTACTTCTATATTTGACAGACGTTTTCATCCATGTTTGTTATGCTTCGTTTCATCTTTAAATTATTATTGTCAAATTATGAAATACAATTTTTTTTATTGGACACAACTTTTAAAATATTGAAACTATAGATATTTGACATTATCTATTGAGCTGGATTTGTTTTCTACTGTACATTCCCTATACATGCTATAGGAAGATCTTTAGTGCTAACATTGTTATGGTATGCTTATTACGGAGCCCCTATGGGGACATACAAGAATTTTATTTTATATCTCGTTCCCACGAGATACGATCTCGTTACCACGACATAATAGGTGGTGGGAACGACAAAGTATAACTCAAGGAGCCCCTAAGGTGACACAAGATCATTATTTTTATTTATCTCGTGGGAATGACATAGTATCTCGTGGGAACGACTTAGTATCTCGTGGTAACGATTTAGTATTTCGTGGTAACGAGATAAAAAATAAAATAAATCTCTGTCCTCTTAGGGACTCTTTTTAAGTATCTCGTGGGAACGACTTAGTATCTCGTAGATATTACAGTGCTCCAGATATTACAAATACTCAAAACAAATTACAGAATACCCAATTATTATTTTTTAAATTAATTGCAGTGAGTAATAAAATTCCAATCAAATATTGAATACCAAATTTTATTAAAATCATTAGGGTATATTCTGAATTATATCAATTTTCAATCAAAGAACTGAAAATTCTTCCATCCCATCGAAAATGTATCGCTCACTCGACTATTTGAAGAGCACATACCTTTATCACAGCTCTGTTAGTATGTCTGTATGATCGAGGCCAAATAAAATCATGGTCATGCAATGTATTAAAAGATGGCGCCAGAATAACATGTGTTCTGTGAATTAATTGCTGTTTAGTAAAACATACCGGTAATCGTCTATAAATCTTATTACATGTACTAAAAACCTGCATCACTACTTATAAAAATACCCAATTGACTTAGTTATTGATGAGTAATTACTCAATTAAGCAAAAAGTTATCTGGAGCGCTGTAGTGTATTCAGCTAGCCTGTTTACTTAATTGTCTATAACAGTCATATTGTATATAGTTTAATATATTCTATAGTGCTAATCATGAATTTGACCATTTAAAGAATTATGATCCATAGTGCAGACATGTTTATGATATTTTTCTCATTTATGTTAATTTCATAACATATTGTTTTCAGCAAGCCTGTATACTTAAGTGTCTATTCAATATTCATATTGTGTATAGTATAATATATTTCTATAACAGTGCTATTCATGAATTTCACGGTATGGGATCGTAAACGGCTAGCCATATTTCTAGACCTGAAGTAAACGATTTATGCCGCGAGAAGTAAGTTTGTTTAGTTCCATTAGTGTAGCATTTTAACATACTGTGATTAAAGTAGAGGGTGGTAGATTATATAAATGCCCACACTGAGAGTGGACACATCGATTATGATGCATGTAAAATATCCGGGCTGCTAGTTACTTTACAAACGCTTTTTGACAATAACCTGTAGGTGATTCCGATAATTTTTCTTCAGTTTTTATAAATGACATGCATATTATTGAAATGTTTACATCAATGTTTTTAAAGTATTATCCAGGCAACTACCCTATGATTCAGCTATGTGCTAAATTTCAAATATTTACGAGCAGTAACAGTCGAGATATTAATTTTCAAAGTTAGTCATGTCACAGTTGCGGTGAACGAGTTACAGACCATGAGCAAATACTCTAGGTAACTATTTACAGACGGGTTCTGGAAATCGTTAACAATGTTATTATAGTATCGTCACACTTTCTATAACACAACTGACCTTCAACAACTGAAATTTCATGTGTATGTGCACAATGTATGTCTGAAAACATATGTATAATAGTTTTATAAAAACTTTAACACATTTTGGTGTTTTGAGCACAAACATAGCAAACTGGCAGATCGACGACCTGACCGAACGGATAATTGTGTAATTTTAGAAAAAGATCCATGGAGAATATAGTTGAAAGTCGGTCACAATATGCAATAGGAACTATAATTTTACAGCCTGAATTTTCAAAACTTGTTATTGTCTAATTCCGAAAATATAGTTAAATATGCTGCACTAATGGAAATAAACAAACTTACTTCTCACAGTATAAATCGTTTACTTCCGGTCTGGAAATATGGCTAGCTGTTCATGATCCCATACCGTGAATTTGACCAGTTAAATTATTTTGACGATGTCAAAAATGTTATGAAATATTAGTTTTCTGCATATTAGTTTAACCCTCTCCATGCTGGAGGCAACTGGAGATGGCCTAAAGAGATGTACCTGTGTCTAGACCAGCAGGGAGAGGGTTAATCAAGATTTACTTTTAGGGCATTTATGGTTGTCCTGCCAGGTATAAAGAAGGTTAATAAATAGAATGATGGAAAATAAATCAAAGGATATATTATTATTATTATTACTATTATACCAGTAATGCATACATTGTTGATAATGTAATTTTAACAGAAATCTCATTATTATATTATTATAATAATCTACACATTATTTTCGATGTAATTATAAAATAAATCTCAGTATGTTCCAACTTCGATCATTGAATTTATCCTTGGATGCAGCAATTTGTATTTTTACTATACTATTTGATATGTTGTATACTAGTATACTATTTGATTAGCTGCAGATCTGTAGCTATAAGATGCCCCGTTTTCTATTTTGCTATCTATTCTGGCACACCATACTGGGCTCCTAATAATGACAGCTGCTACCAGGATAAGCGGCAAGCTCATCCGACTGCGCATTCATTAAAAACCAGTTTATAAAATACATCGTTCCCATAATTAGGTCATCGCTAGTGTGGCTACAGTCTACTGCAGGTGTAGTGATTTATTTGCGAAGCGCAGAGCAACACAGTTGTGCTAATTTACATGCTGTACCCACCACTTACCAGGCCTTATGGAGCGAATTCTATTTATAGTCCAGGTGGCCGTTGCACGACACTCTTGTAGTGCTACAATAGAAAGCGTTGACGTTACAATAGTTGTAGCCTACAAGAGCGTCGTGCAACGGGCACCAGTCGCTTAACTAAAAAAAAAGCCATGTTTGTGCACTTTTGGAAACAAGCACCAAATTTGGCACACATATAGATATGGTCTTTACAAGCATTTATAGGCTATAGAACCACCTCAGCAGCTCCACCTGGTGGGTGGTGGCGCCACATTGTGGTTTTAATGGTTAAACGGCATATATCACCACATAACTTTGGCTTTAGGTGGAATATTTTAATTCTGATTTCA
>JAUTBV010090310.1:0-34745 GCA_032361325.1 Lepetodrilus fucensis | reverse complement strand
AGTGTTCGAATTAATAGGGGGTCTGGGGTCATTTGAAAGTCTGCAATGTAAAAGGTATCTGAGTAACCCCCTGAAAATTAAAGATTTTACCACCATTAACATTGGGACTATGGAGAATAACCCCCTTATTATTTTCTTTATTTCGAACACTGTAAGATAACTTTATGGAACGATACCCAGTAGTACAACAAGGTATATCACTGATATTTGTTACTGTTTCCATGAGTGAAATATTCCCACGATAGTCATTAAATCAATTAATTAATTAATGATTAAGATTATTATTTGTTATTCAGGCCAAAGAGATTTATAAATAAATTTTAAAAATGTGTTAATTAATAATGGTACAATTATTTCAAAATCATCATGTTCTGACCAATCATATCTGTTATCATTAATTGTATGAATCTGTCTGTTACAGTTCTGAATTTGTATCCCAGATCATCAGCATCAGCAATGGCTATTGATCATTGGACATAGTGTGGGTGTTGTATGCAAACTCACAGGAATACTACATTTAAATAATATTAAATCCCATGCCAATGTAGTCGCATATTACCTAATAATAGAAAAATAGGAAAACAATATGCTATAAATTGATCATGTGTAGAATGCCAAATTTCAGCTTAATTGGATGATATAATCATGTTTTTACATGGTTAACTAGTGTGTTTTGACAACAATCATAGTTGCAGGATTTCTTCAACAAACAAAAAGGAGAAGTAAAATTAACAAAAATTCTTTATTCAGTTGTGCAAGATTTCAAATGTTTGATGACTTCAAGATTTCGTGTTGAAATTCGTTTATTGTGAACATTTGGCTTCAATTGTTCCATGGGTTATTGTTGGTTTTGCTTTCGCACACTTAAAATAGGTCTGGGCCCACCGTAGTCGCTGTGGTGTTTTGGCGGCAATGTCTTGCAAATTCCGACATATGATGGACTCAAGCTTCCTAATGACTCAGCAGAAGTATTTTAACTATGTTTGTGTTGTTATGTTTGAAAACTGCAATTAAAAGCAGGTGGATGTTAACAGCCTGTATTCGTATGATGTAGGGTAGGTGAAAACAAGGAAAAACTAATAAATTCGTAAATTTGTAGCTGAAAATAGTCAAAACTAATGTTTTAAAATGTTTTCTAACTCTTTGTAAACATGGTAAATAACTCGGTATTCAGACATTACCGGGTGTACACATTTAACACAAAGTAAAACAAAATTGTTGTTTTCGTTAAGGTATGAGATTGGAAGATAAATGTTTTTGCAGTGAAATGGTACATGTCTGAAAGTCTTGCAGAAGCATTAATCAATCCACTGAAAGATGCATGAAAGTCTTTGGCATTCAAATATTCCTCATGATGAAGTGGGGGAAATATGGAAGTTGGAACCATATGTCACTTTGATAATGATAAATTAGACCTTATGCGGTAGCCATGCAAACCAGCATGGCTACCACGTTTAATGTTTGAAGAAGTAGGAACATCTCAGTGCATGAGATCATTTGTCAGAGTGACAGGAAGCCGTATGGATGCACACCCTTCTTGGAAATAGAGCGGAATGCCAGAAAGATGTAGAGAAGAAAGAATGTTCTTGTTTGTTTATCATAAAAACGAGAGCTGTGAATTACTTTGTGGATTTGAGTTATTACGGTTTCAACACACCTGCTGCGAAAACAGCTAATTTTAAGTCACAGGTAGCTTTTTGAGAATTAATTAAATTTATCGGATGTCGTATACATCCGCTACAAAATTGGAAATGGCATTACCATGATTGGAGCATTTTTGCTGATCTTGCATGTGGGACCACTGGGAGTGTTGTATATATCCCAGGTATTACCGCTGTGTGATTCAAGTCCTTTAGGTTACGAGTTCCAGATTGTGCCAAGGTAGCAAGTTATTTCTTGCTTTTGTATTCGTCGCAAATGGGTGAACAATTCCCGCAGCAACGTTAAACTCCATATTTACTCACTCACTTGCTTTTGTATATATACAAAACTATTACAAGTTATTACAATGGTTGTTGCAGGTTTATCTCCCTTCATAAACACATCCAAATCAAACTGAATGTAAAATTACCAAGCCTTGAAAGTTAATGGTATGGTTTTGATATAATTGACATAGTTCAAAAGCTGCTTGTGAATTATGCAATATTTGCATAATGCAAGGAGATATACTTATTCCTTACCAGTTTCTTAAATAAGTAAAAAATAAAGTTTTATGTATTTTTCATGTACTACTAATTCTTTTATGATTAAAGTTTTTTCCTTCATTAATTTAAACCTTGTTTGCAATGAGGTTATTGCTTTAAGTATAGTTATCCAATTCTGACCATACAAGTAATTATTGTGAAATATGGAGAGATTCGATTTCAAGAAAAACATAACAGCGTGCAACCTAATAATGTTCATTTCATTGATCGAGTGAAACTGTCACTGTCATATGAGCTCATTAATTGACTCAATTTCAGTGTGCAACGACTGAAACATACACATTTTCCTTGCCAAGATCCATGTCTAATGACCAGTGAGGTAACGCTCAATGGTAGAAGTGGGAGATTGCAGCCCCAAAGACTTCGTCATCTGCAGGGTTTTAACAACAACATCGATTCGTAATCAGCGTCATTATCCAGCCGAAATAATAGATCGTTACCACGGTGAAGACGACTATCGCGGTGAATACAAACGGTCATCTGAAACTTTTGACGGCAAGAACAGCCGATCCATTACATCGTGAAAACCATTCTGAAAACCATAATCAAACAATTACTTGCTAATTTTCCTTGATTCTTTTTTCCTCCATTTTTTCTTTCTCCGTTTTCATTTGCCAAAATCTGTTTTTTGATGATCACAATCTTCAGGTTGCAGTCTTGTGCGCAGGCAGACGAAATGTCTTATCGCGCATGTGATAAAGCCAGTGATAAATTGCACAACATGTATGGCCCCCATTGTCCCTACTCCATAGACCAGTTGATTGGAAGCTAAGTCTGTGAACACTGGAGCGACTAGATGTACCGTGTGACATACCATTTGGAGCGGTATGTGCCATGTGACATACCATCTCGCGACAAGTTAATGCCCCACCAGCTCACGATTCTAACAGAGGAAGATTTTAATTTTTTTGGGTCGAAACTTGAACTTCATTATTGGGTAGCATTTGTGAGGTAATGGTGTGAGATAATAAAGGGACCGTTACTACAGTTACAGCTGATTAATGGCTGTTTGTTGTACTTCGGTTTCGGGGGAACCTACTTTGCGCAGATCTCAATGCCAACCATTTCTGTGTTGGCGTAGTTTCCAGGAAGTAATGCTTGTGTTCTTTGAGTCCGTCCAGTAATCCGGGAGATCCGTCTCCGCCCTTTCGATAGGATTGTCTATTTGGTCTAGAAGATCTCCCAGTTAATTTAAAGTGTTTCTCTTTTCTTCATGGCCGGTCATTGATTGATGGGTGTGAATCTGCAGATGGCGGTGTTGGTGCTACGAGTCTATTTGATACCAATCCCTTAACCATTTCATTGAGAGATACCTGTTCTTTAACTGAGAGAGAGAGAGAGGGGGGGGGGGGGAGAGAGAGAGACAGAGAGAGATAGAGAGATATATAAGATAGAGAGAGATATAAGATAGAGATAGATATAAGATAGAGAGAGAGAAAGAGGGGGAAAGAGGGGGAGGAAGAAAGAGAGAGATAATAGACCTACTTCTATATCTGCAATTGGCTTTAGCATGTCTTTGGGCCCCAATTTTAACATTTATGGTCAGGTTACTGTTGTAAAACAATATGTTGAAGTATGAAGCAACTGGCAAAGTTCATGTGGTTTGTAAGCTAATTATCCCAAAGTAAACAATGCATGTGCAAGGGGGTCAGGCTATGTCAAATTTCCATGTGAAATTCCATGTGCAACACACTCTGACTAGCACATGGATTTATTGTGTCGAAAATAATGGGGACGCAATATATTTATATATACCAAGTGTCAGGTGTTCATGTTGTTAGAAACTCCTAGTCAAAGTTTCATGAGAGTACATAAACAAAATTATCATGTTTCACATTTAAGTATGTCTCAGTATACATTGGTGTCATATACATTGGTGTCATACAACAAGTGTAAATTGTATACATGTGACTTATCATAAATGTAAAGTATATTTTACAGCTATGCACACGTTATATGTTACACTATTATTTTATTCAGCCAGATAGTGCTAAATATACTAGGGGACTGGATAGCACAGTAGATAGTGCATTAAACTAAAGGCTGGTGGTAAAGTTCCAACCCCAGGTTGTAGCATATGGGTGTAAACTTCCTGCGGCAATGTAAAACAATAAATCATGCACTTGGCTCACTTGAATTCCATCCTTGAGTTAATTTATCTTTTTCTTATTGTACTTGAAAAAATATTTTACATGCAACATATTTAATGTGTTTACTATCTGCATCTTCCTTGGTTCATTGGTCTTATTTTAGCACAAACTAAGTTGCTCATGTTTTATTGTAATTTTTACACATGAATGTAACATTTGTATGTTTGGGCATTGTAGCTGTATATGCAAACCTTTGGATATTCACAATTTCCTCTGCTTTTACAATCTGTTCTAATCATAATACATGTACATGGAGATTATTAAAAAAAACCTTGAGGCAGATCTGTCAACAAATGATCAGTTGTCAGACATTCAATGTTTCAGCAGTGATTGTTTGTGACAACCATGTCGATTGTAGTCACTTTGATCTTTACTTAAGACAAAAGTTTCCATTGGATTTGCTTTTCCATTTGCCATTTTTAGCCAGACTTTCTTTAGGGTCTTTGACCATCCACCAGAAGTTCGTAAAGTATTTACAAGGATATCGATGTCTTTGTTTTTTTAAAACAAAAAGTAATTCCAGGATCTGACGAAATTGTTTGAGATCCGATTGAAATGAAATATTTAACAAAACGCTGTTAAGAGTTCACTGTCAAACAAGTAGCTGCTGATGAATGCTTTGGAAACGTAATCTTCTTGTATTTGTTCTTGTCTAATTGAATTATCAGTCTTATTTGTATGTAGGAATATATATTCAAATAAACGATGTAGCGACATGTATTATTTACACAAGGCAATCAGATAGGATTGATCTGTTCACGCTGCTGTTAGTTTGTCAATGATCGTGGTCCATTAATATTCAGGCCTCAATTTTATGATAGGGTCGTACAGTAGTCTGGGCATAAATACAGGCGTACAGCATGATTTTACTATTGAAGGAGATGACGTAAACCTAGGTTTATGCCACGCCTATTAGTACGACTCTTTTGTGAAACGTGAACCTGGAACGCAATCAGAGACTGATGCATCATGATGCTGATTGTTATCTGTGCATTATGCATCATGATGCTCATTATCCATGTTATCTATGCATGAAAGCATCATAGATAATGTGGATTTATTAGTCTTAACGAATGCATTGTGTGCAGCTCTTGTTTATAGTTTCACAGCATTCCTGACTGAATACTAAATCAGCCTTCAGAACATCTGTTGACGATGACACTAATGGTATTCCATATAATTGTAACCACTCATTATGGTCAACCATTATGGTTTTCATTAAGATGCTAATTTGATAATTTGCTTGACATAATTATATACTAGTACTAGTAGTACAATAATTATAACATTTTATATATACATACATATATCTGAAATATTCCTACACTTTTAATAATACTGCAATATGAGATGCAGGTGAAAGCCTATCATAGAAGTATTTTATATTTTTAAAATAAAAGATTATTTACATGCAATGCTGTAGTTTTATCTTGAAGGTAGCTGATGAGATACTACACTTTAAACGTGCCCGCCTTTTATGAATAAGTGGGGTTCTAATTTGAAGAAACATGTAGTACCAGAATGCGGCACACCCATCTCTTTTATGTCCACGATTGCCCGTCAGCTCTGAGCAGGTTTACGGAGGTCATTGGAGGTCATTGTGCATACCTGTCTCCAGGGTGGACATGGTAGACCCAACTTTATGCTGTAGGTAAATGTTTTAAGTGAAAGGAGTGTTTAATTAATACAAAATTATTAATTTATTGAAGTGGCAAGTGGGGCATACATTCTAAAGACAAACTGAGATGTATCACCAACACATAAGTGTTAACAAATTTACATACAGTTTCTTTTAATTAATATTTCTTCGTGTATATGGGTGAACAATTCCTGCTGTGACGTAAAACAATAACTCACTCAGAATTACATTTTAATTAACATGCAATCTTTAATTGGAAACTAATTGTTCAATATATCTTCAAAATCATAGCTGTGTGATTTCCTTATGACTGCTTTTCACAGCTGGTGTTGACCACATCCATGGAAAGATTGATGATGTATCACTTACATACTACTTGTCAAAAATGTAATATTATTTTCGAGGATCAGATTAACTCTTTGACAAATTAATCCTGTCTGTAGTGCTCAGGTGTGGCCTGATTCTCAGCAGGTGTTCTCTACATAAATTGTATAATGTGTAAATTGAAATACGCACTGAGGTATTTGTAATCATATTATTTTGGAAGCCCATTGGTAATAATATTGTTGTTTTTTATACAATGTCCCCGTAAATGCTTGTCTTGGCCTTTGCTTATTATCTCTTTTAAACATGTTAGCATGCATAGGCTATTCATAATATTCAGAGGCATATTTTTCATAATATAAATATAATGTAAACTATTTCATTGTGAAATACATTATTAATAATAATAATAATAGTGTGAATTTATGCCCTTAGAAATGCATTTCTTTGTACTACAGTAGTTTATTAACCCTTTTAACAAGTTTAACAAAGTAGGCTATTCACAATTCCTTAACGCCCAACATATTTTCGGTTATAAACACCCGACATATTTTCAATTAAATCCAAATCACTGACAATCCTCCCCCAACGGTTTCGTTCAATCCATCCATCAACGTCACGGTCTATGATCTTTCCGCTTCTCACAGGGAATGATAAGCATTCCTGAAAGAACACCAGGGCTGCTTCACGAGTCCCCGAACACCCGAAGTGACAGCCCTGCCATGTGTGCACATCCCTGCACAAGATTTATGGAGGTGCATGCGTTAACATTTCTGTCTGCTGTGCACTGCAAGGAAAATATTCCCTGACACTCGGCAAACACAACCTGAAATATATATTCCAAGCTTTTATTTATTTCGACTTGTTTTTTTTTTGGTGGAGGGAGGGCATGGTAACTGGAGATGGTCCTGTGTTTCGTGCGGAAGATTGAAGCCTTTGACAACGAACAAGAGGCATTGTAGAAAGGGTGGCATGACCAGTAGCCTGATCAGGAACTGGTGTACCATGTGTACTGGTGTCTGGTCATTGCCCATATCAAGGCTGCTCACGAAACCCGAGGAATATGACAAAACAACCAAGTATTTTAATGAGTTCTGCCTGCTCTGTCTTAACAATTTGTCAAACTGGGATTTTAGTATGCTAATTTTATGAATATTTGCTGTATGCATACATGTACCTCCAATTTTGAATGTCCAGAACTAAAGTAAAAGATTAATAAATATATACATTTTAATGCAATTTTTAGTGCAATTTTCTTGCATTTGTAATTAACAATATTGCAAATGTATTGTAGAAATGTTCATGATTATTTTGTTAGATTTCTTTCGAGCAACTTGTAGGCATTCATGGCAATAGAATCTTTTAGAATGATTTGGTTGTACTGTTTAGAATTGGAAGCAAAATAATGCAGTTATTCAATCGAATCTGTCTGCTGATTATACAAATAGTAGATACATCTTTCTACTGAGTCAGCACCAACTAATCAGGCCATGAACCATGTGAACTGACTAACGTCGTTTAGTATTTATTGGCCATGTTGCGAATGTGTCTTCAGTTACATGCAAAGGCATACTAACAGTCACTGGGATATGTTTGGCTGCTGCATAATAGATGGCATCACTTCCTTCCCCGACATCGATTTCTACACCTCTCGCACCTGCCAACTTTGCAACAGTGGGATGCAAAAGTCTGGACACCAGTTTATAACTAATATCTTCCACCGAGTGCCCATTTATCATTGCGACCACGGCCTTCTTGTTAGTGTTTGGTGAGACTGGCTGTCCCAGTGGCGTTGTTTCTGCCTTCTGTGTCTTCCACATGGCTATTACAGTGTTGCATGCCAGTTGTCAGTTTAATTAATGAAATGATAGTAGGGAAAGTGCATGACCTTGTCAAATCCCTAGCCTGAAGCTTTATTGCATCTCTTTCACCCCATATTAGCTTGTTATATTAATTACTTATGTGGATTTTAAGGGTTCAAAAACAAGATATGGCTACTTGAAATTAATTAAATATTTCTTCAACGTTAAGATTCCTGAAAATTTGGTTGGTAATAGTGCATTTTTTATTTCTCATTTTATAGGGTTAATTATTCTGAACATGAATTTAAGAAAGAATGTTTTGCCTGCTTGTTTAAATCCACAAAGTGAATAGAAAATTGTATAATGGTAATCATGAAATTTATCTAGTATCTATTATCATAAATGACATGTCAAACTGTTATGTAACTGGCATTTTTACAGCAAGAAGATTCCTTATGGTCTGATATTTCATTAAGATTGCTCTCCACCAATGGGATACAATTAATTAGCTAATGCAGTTTACCATGAAGGCTTTTGGCCAGTATTTTCTGGATGACGTTATCATATCACCAGTCTCGCATTGGCCTCTTGAAAACCTTGTTTAGATAAATGATAACCAACCTGTTGGGTTATCATATTGGATCACCCCGGTGGTTCAAATCTTGCATCAAGGGCAGATAATCCCCAGATTATGTTTATTACGGACTGGCCTCGGGGCATGCAGTACATGTGTTCCCAGGCTCAACAGAGACATCTGAGCTTGATAAATCAGTTAAGCATACATTTTTAAAAGTGCTCACAGCTAGAAAGACGCTCACAATTTATGAACATTCAAACAGATACAGTGACACTGAAATACACAGTTTATGACTATTTTTCGATTCTATTAATCAATTTGAAACAAAAAGTACTAACAATATGGTGCATATGTTTTTCACTCTCATAATTGCATCTGTTTCTTCATTTTCGTTTGAACACTGTGGTAAAAATTCATGGAATATTTTAAAGACCGTATTCTTCATAGAACCCGAGTTTCAAAGTGCAATTTGCATTGAGGCAGCAATTTAGCATATGGCTTAAATGAACCAATTAAGACACTGAATGAGGTTTTTTAAAATGATAGCCATGTTTATTTCCACTCAGGATTTCCTTTCCCGTTCCTGTTATTAATGTTTAAGTCTTTAATTGAGTACTTGGCTGTAAGGAAGTATAATGCCAGCCTATGTTCATTTGTATTGCCACTAGTGCATTTATTGTCAAGATGTTGTCGAGTTCAAGTCATTGCACTGCTGTTTCTTTAACCCTCTCCATGCTGAAGACAACTAGAGATGCCCTAAAGACTAGTAGTGGTTGTGCCTAATCCAGCAGGGAGACGGTTAACATTGTATGTTTTCATCAAATATGCAATATTGCAGAATATTTTCTGCAGTTTTCGTAGAGATTACTTTTCAAGAAGATAATTAGGATATTTGTTGGATATTTCTACTTGGCTTGCTCAATCTCAGTCTTCAATATTTCTGAATATTGTTACGGCAGAGGAATGCTATCTTTTTAAATACTTTTAATAGTATATAATTAACTCTTTCAATGCTGGAGGCAACCGGAGATGCCCTAAAGGCAGTGAATGTGCCTAATCCAGCAGGGAAAGAGTTAAGCTGTTAAAAGTTAAAATGCAAATATATTTTGTATCCAAGTCTTTCTCAACCTCCAGATATTTTTAATTAACAAATGGAATCCATCCATATGATAATAGCATCGTGTTTACAAATGTGTTGAAAGACTTCCTTGATCATGTTGATGCTTGGGGTTGATTTTCAAGGCATTTTGCCTTGCAGCAATTGTCTGTCATACCACTAATTACAATTAGCCTGATTATGATGACTAGGCAACTGACAGATCCAGTGTTGCTTCTGGGCGATATTGTTTAATATGTGAATGAAACATTCTGAAGTTCTGATTACCTACTGATACATACACTATGAAACAGGCTGTTTGATGGCCTCTCATTTTCTCTGCTGATGAGCTCTTCTCTAGTACATTTCATAGTGTGGTCCTTTTCAGTGTCATGATTTGCTATTGACAGGCGGCAGGGCAACGTGTGTATATTTCAATGAATGAGTCTTGTTCATGCATGATTATAGCACTGCAGTGTGAGTGATACAAGTGGCTGTGGAGTGACATGTTTACTGTCTTGGCAGCCAGATCGCAACAACTACTTGTGTAAGCAGCTGATTGTGTAACCATTTTGAGGCGATATAACGCATGCTTCCTGAGACAAATTACTCTCCTTATATATGTTGAAAAGTTGTTGTTTTTTAAATCATGATAAGAGTGTGCCATTGTACATATCTGATGAAGGGTCGTTCATTTCATCTCTCTCAATGTCATTGTCTGTGTACTAGCATAAATATAGTGAACCATGAAGAAAACGGAAGGGAAGTTTTTTTCCCATTGTCTATAGCATTGCGTCATTCATCAATTAACCTTATTATCTGCTGCAGGCAATCATAAATGACCTAATTTGAGCAGCAATGTGTGATTAATCCAGGAGGGATAAGATTAAGATAAGATATGATATATAATTTTGACATTATTGATAATAATTGCTGATTTAAAAACACAAATTACTTAATTGCTAGTATTAAATATATTAAGAAAATCTGGTTATCATCATGATCATATGCTGTCGTATTCACTGAATATTCAAATTGTAATTTATATTTATTCTTGTTCATTTGAGAATCCAATTTTCAAAGGTTTTTGCTTTAAGGTATATTGCAATATTATTCCATTAAATAAACTCAAACCACTTCCTCATGAATTCATATTATAGAATACACTAATGTATCTAGTTCCTCTTAATATTAAATAGTTTATATATGTCATCCATATTTACACCTATAAAGTATCCAGCAGCAATCATATTTATGGTAACCAGCTCTCTACTAAATTATTAATTAGAGTGACCGATCTGTTGATAAGCTCCAATTTTCTTTAGCAGAACTGAACGTCTGAATTT
This sequence comes from Lepetodrilus fucensis, assembly GCA_032361325.1. Classification (NCBI taxonomy): domain Eukaryota; kingdom Metazoa; phylum Mollusca; class Gastropoda; order Lepetellida; family Lepetodrilidae; genus Lepetodrilus; species Lepetodrilus fucensis. The sequence continues at coordinate 23,607 of JAUTBV010090310.1, read as the reverse complement.
AGCTACATCTGTACTTTTACAGGGTATTCCTTTAAGAATTAATAAACAGATATTTATGGATCTATATAGTTCTATATTCCATGACATAAGGCCAGTTATCAACAAAAATGTGATTAAAGCACTTTTCATCACAGTTCACTCGCAATAAGCTGTGATATAACTGCAACGTGTGCTTGGAAATGTGCGCCCCGATCAGATATGTTCCACTCTGACAGCGTTCCGCAGACTTCCGCAGCTGCTGTGTGTGGCTAATTAGGGTCTAATTAGGAGAAAAAGTAGTCTGCAAATTCCTAAAGTCTTCATCATGTTCAGGTTTGGCACCACCGTGTCATTCTTTTCACTACGATATAAGTACACCCAGAAATGTGATCATAGGATAGAAGTTAGAACAGATAGGAACGGATTGCTCCAACGCCGAGTATATCTGTCATCATGGCAGAATGGCGTTCCAGGTTCTTTGAATCTCGCCTGAAAGTAAAAGTAATGAACAGAAATAATATACATGTTTTCTTTGATGGTAGGTTGTTTTTTTTTTTACTCTTCATTATCTTCAAAATGGAGAATTTCTGTGATGTATATGATTTAGAAAATGTTATCTAGAGTCGTGAGTAATTATGTCAGTCGATTTAAAATAAAAGCTGATTTTTATTATGAAATATCGAAAAGAAAATGTAACATGTGGATTGTAATGATGTTTTTGTTACAGATTTGTTTGTATCTAAGTAGTCGTCCTTCCAAAAGACATATTTACAAAAGTTTAAACTTGGGTAACGATTGGTAATTTTGGTAACGGTTGTCATGTAACAGCTACTTTGTCTATTAATTATGTTTTTTTCATTGGTGCAGACATATATTTGAATTCTCGTTACTCTTTGATTCAATTGCCAAAAAATATCTGGATGTCTACAGAAGGCAGAGCTGACGAGTCTAACAGGTCTAGGGTTAATGTTAACCGTATCCCAGTTGGAATAATAATAAGCAATCTTATGTTGGGCAATTAGTAAGTGTCTACAGCAGTGAAAAGGTCAAAGACATTGTCATGAAAGTAGGGGAAAATATGTAACCAAATCTGTTCTGTTTATGGTTTATGCATACATTAAACTATATGGTACGCTGTAGTGATAAATGTTGGATGTTGTGGCAATAAAAAGAAGAAAAATGGATATACCATGTTGGAATCCCAAGAATGTACGTCCAACTGTAATTGTTGATTCATGCTTTTAAATTAATGATAACATGGATGGTATGCATAGTTGTCTAAATCTTTAAGAACACACTTTTGAGTTTTGTAAGATATATTCAGAGATTACTCTATTGCTGTGTTGACAGTTGTGTACTCCAAGAAATTGTGGGGCAACGACCGCCACATTCATTGCCAACACACTCCACATGCAGTACTGCATATCTCATCACATCTATTTCAAACCAGTATGTACATAGCCCATGCACATTTCGACGTACGTTTCGCATGCTGAAGTGGCAGTGTTTTCTGTCAGGATGTGCCTGTGCAAGAAGTGAAATATGCATTGCTGTGCATTGGCTGTTGGTTGGCGAGGAAAAAAATATATACTTGCAGAATGTTTCGCTTCGTTGACATTTGACAAGTTATGTTTCCCCGTTATCATGCTTTTGTTTGTTTGATAAACTTCTATGCTGTATTGAATGTGGAAGTGGTTGTAAATTCAAAGAAAGTGAATGGTTCATGCTGTGCTGAGGAGAAAATAATTACTGTTTTGTTTTTCTTTCTTTTTCCCCCAGGTTTTTTAGATGAACAACATCTGATATTTATATGAGAATATTGGTATAGAAATCATGAGAAAATAGTGGTAACTAAGGAAGATTGATACATGTGTAACCAGCACCTTGGGTAGAGCTTTTGTCTGATTATTATAGTTTTGTCACCCTTGTAATGTGATACATGTTGCATTCATGTACATGGTATACCCTACATTCTTGGCCATCATCTCAAGTTACAGGTATCTCAGCCTTCTGTACTGATGACTAAAGTAGACAATACCTATGTTTCCCAGATATACACATGGTTATAATTGACCTCTCGAAGCCTACGTCCCAGTCTATATCTATAGTCAGTTCATCTGTCAGTGCGTCACTGTCGACTCGTTGATCAGTCTGGCCTGAATTCTGGGTCAGAGGTCAGAGGTCAGCATCGGAGGTCGTCTCAGGTTGTCTGATTACGTGGGGGAACATCCAGTTGGTCTGCTTGTATAGACAGCCTCCAGTGCTGTCACTGGTTCACCTGCACACAGCATAAACATGTCCTTTTCAGGCAGTTGTTTGACAGCTAAATAATGATGATGGACAGCTGGGATTGACCCTCGTCATTAGCAGTTGACATTTCCTCATGCACAGATTGAAAACTGCACTCCAAGCATTTTGTCATGATTGTTGTGCACTTTCATGTTGACTGAGTGCATGAAAAATGATTTTCGCTTAAAAACAAAAGTCGTATTTTAAAAAATTATATTAAAAGTTTTTAAATCAGTAATTTGAGAAGAAAAATTGTTTTTGTTCTGAGTTTAAAAAATATGTTTTTGTGGGAGAATATATTAGCTGATTTAAGCGACGTTGTATTGATAGTTATCCAACTGAATTAACGGTAACAATTCAACAGGATGCATTCATCATGTTCATTGTCTGCATGACTTGCAGAACACAAGAGTCTACTGTTGATAAGACTACAGACACATACTATTTGACTACAGGCATTGCATGTCTCGTGTGATAGCTGGGTTTTATCGCGTTGCATCATACTGACGTCTCTAAGGTATGGATCCAATACATAGATCTGCACTGAGTACCCCTTGGTCACACGAGGCCAGGTTATTTTATCCCAATTTAGACAGTTGTAATTTCAGCCTTTGACAATTTAATTGTGTATGTGTATTTGGGAAAACCTGAAACCTAGATAATGTAGAATGAGATGAGATATATTGGGGATGTAGGTTGATGTGTGAAGGTGGTTTGAAGTATGTGTTATCAAAGAAACATGGGTGATGCATTAACACTGATATTTATTACCACAATGTATATAACCCTTCAAGTTTAACCTTGTAACCAACACAGATATAATCCTATATATATATTCATACAGATAATAACCTGTACACACTAATATAACACTGAAATAACCTGGGCATAATACTGATATAACTATATTCATCAAACATATTACCTTTTGCTCCACACTGATATAACTCATTAACTGTCTTACATACTTACATAAACTTCTGATGTATGTAGCGCTATAAGCACATTTTCAAACTTGGATGTAGCACAATATGAATGTGCACAATATTATTATTATTTACACTGATAGAACCCTTTGCATGACTCTGTTATAACCCTTTGCTCCACACTGATAGAACCTTTCTTACATACCGTACTTACATATATAAGCACTTGCATGACACTGGTACAACCCTTTGGGCCGCACCAATATAACCATTCATCATGTTCATACATACTTGCATAAGCCTTTGCATGACACTGATAACACAATATGTTACATACTTGCATAAGCCTTTGCATGACACTGATAACACAATATGTTACATACTTGCATAAGCCTGCGATGTACACTAATATAACCTGGTCTATGCAAGCTATGGTCTACATGTGAAGAATGCCATAATAAAATGGTAATTATATTACCATGCTGAATTATTAAGCCCATCACAGTGGGATATCTACTGAAGTGTGGGACAGCAAGGCTCATAGTATGTACGTAGCTGTGTAAACCCAAATTGGACTGTCATACATGGTGGGATAATTACAGACACTTTCGTATCCATGGTGAGACCATAGCACTCTCAAAGTCTCATATCTATCAGCGAGATAGATAGGTATGAGATAACTATGGTCTCTTACTGAATACACTATGAGACTACTGCTGTAAAGATCTCTTACTGGATACTCTATGAGACTGTAGCGCTGTCGTATCTGTCAGCGAGAAGATACAAGAGTACTATGGTCTATTAGTGAATCTGAGAGCATCCTGAAATAAATACCATAGTACTAGTAGACATTTATAAATATATTTAGTAATTTCTATTAAAATTTGTTATTTGAATATCATTGCAGATAGCTGTAGATCAACTGATAAATATAGCTTATTACTTACTCTATTTGTTATCTGAAATATTTAATTTTCCTTCCATTTATAGCTGTATAAATAGCATATTATCTGAGACTGCTTTGGAAATATCTAAATGTGTTAACTTTTGAGACATAAAGACATTGCAGGGTAGAAGTTTGTCTCGTTGATTTCTATTCTGGAAATAATTTCCATGATTAATGGGTTCTTACAGGTTTTATTCAGTGATGTGATTGCCTTTTCATGTTGCAATGACGAGTTGGCTGTACTGCAACTTTCAGATTTGACTACAGTTGACTACCGCCAATTTGTGCTTTCCAGTGACCTTTCCACGCTAAAATTGATGTCCTCATGCTCCGACCTTTGAGATTGCTGTAGTCACAGACAAATGATAACCAGAGATTTTATTTCTGTCCTAGATGAGTTGATATGGGTACTGTGTTTATCTAAAGTGATTTAAAATAGGTGCACCCACTTTGACGTTGACAGACAAATAATCGTATATTCTCTACGTGGCGATTACGTCAAGGTTACTTGACAATAATACTGTTGTGGTACAATGGGGGGAAATGTGTGTGTTCAATTTGACGTGGAAATTGAGTGGAAATATGATTATTCTGAAAAGAAATGTTTGTTTTGTTTATTATTGACCCTCTACATGCTGAAGGCAACTGGAGTATCTGTCTAATTCAGCAGAGAGAGGGTTAATATTTTTCATGTATTTATATTTTGAAGGCATAATTTTATGTTTTTGTTATACAAATATTTTATATTATGATACAAATGAAAGAATCTTGAAAGTGTCTCTAAACCCCAATTTAAAAAATAAAATAAAAATAAATTAAACTATTATTTTCTGTGCACGCATTTTGCCATTTTCTTTGACGCCCCGTTATAAAATATACATATTCATAAAAACATTTTCTAAATATTTAAAATTCCTGAAGTCCTTGAACGTGTTATTTATTAGGACACACAATTTGTATAGTGCTACTGCTGGGCCAGTTGAAACTGTGTCATTGCATAAAGTTTGCATACCATCTTTTTACTGCTTACCGGCTTTTTTACTGCATACTTTAATGTGAGGTCAACGGTCGTGTCACCATCAGAGGTAGTGACTTGTAATTAACCATCACACCAGGTAGGGCGAGGTTTCTCGTGTCTTTAATGGTCGACATACAGGAATTGTAAAATGTTGCCTGTCAACAATCGCGTGGACTTTGTCTATGTTCATGAAAAACAGGATTTCTTGTAAGGTTCGCACAAGAAAGAGGATTTCTGGTTCGTTGGTTTTGTGAAAATGGGGACAGTTGATGGAGTGAAAGCATTTAGATTTAGAAATTGATGAGCTCATGTAGACCTAATATTAATATTAGACACTCCATGATGGACAATTCCAGCGATGTTTTCCCCGTAGGGAAGATGACTATTTTGGTAAATTATTAGAAAAATCCATTTTTGTTAAAATGTGACATTTATTTATTAACACCTGGGTAGATTCTTCTTGATAAGACTGTTTTATTGTACATTTTAGACAAAAATAATCAGTTTAAAAAAAAAAAGAGTTTAAAAGGATCTGTATAGAGTGACTATAGAGAACATTATCTGATTACAGAACATGCAACATTGATCGGAACAGTAAATATTTGAACCACAAACTAAGTTTAATTCTTTCTTGTCACAGTATATACATCTTTCAAACTTTACATTCATAATGAATTTATAATTTGTACTGTGTCTCAGATTACTTGTATAGATTACACCCAGACATGTTTCCCAGACAGTTTACCCAGACTTGAGTTTGTGACCGACACAGGTCACAGCGACCCTACCTGTATATATTGGAATGTACCTGCAGGTAGAGTCTGGGGCTGCTGATAGACCCAGTGATAAATATACATGGGCAAAGCAGGTGTGTACAGGACTCAGTCTGTCTGTCTGCAGCTGCATGTTGTCGATTTCAGTGTTGTACATTTCATTGACAGTTGGCTCAGTCAGTATCCAGATTGTGAAATGTACGACTTTCTGGTGCATGGGGTGCAGAGCAAGTGTTTGTGTGTTGATGTTGTTATGGTTATGGCTGTCCAGTCTTGTCAGCCCTTGAACACTGTAGTGGACGGTAGTGGTCAGAACCACCAAACTAAATAATTATAATTAATATTATATTCCATATCAAATAATATATGGTTCTGTTTTAAAATTTAAAATTTGTGTTTTGATAGTATTGTTACTGATTAGGGGCATATTATCACCTAAAATATGAACTTATTCCTGGATATTTTTCTTAATATGTACATCAACTTCATTATACTTAACTATGGCACATGTATAACATAATAGGCCCCCAACCGGTATAGATATATGCCATGAGTTTGTTATATTCAGATTCAGGGTCCTGTGATATAGGTTTGACCGCCATCTTTCCAGTCATAATTTGTAATATCCTGTGAAAAACATTGTCTAACCACTTATATTAAAGGATAGGATGGCCCGGGGAAACAAACATTTTATATGCCACTTTGAAGCTTAAACATGAAAGATGAATTCTGACAACCGAAAAAGTGATGAGATGTTTCAGGTTGTGTAGACTATTGACCTTTTATACTTTGTGTTGAAACAATGCAAGGATATTTAGGATAGTACCATGAGTTATTGCCATGAATAACCTAAAAAAAGTGCAGTAACTTCAAACTACCAGAAGTAATATCTACTATTGTGATAGGTCGTTTTGGACACTAACACTAACAGGAATAAGAAGGATAAGATGAAGACTAATTACATTAATTATTTCCTTTTTTATCATTCCCCGGACAGCATGGAAACTGTTATCATTGTGTATAAAAGTACATTATAACCTCCACCAGACTTCTAGTCATATATTTCCATATTCAAGGCGTTTCAAAGTGGCCTGATGCCTGCTTTATAATTATTTTATTTAATTCAGCTCACTGTAATATGAGCATCCCAGTTTGTCTCTTTGATTTAACGCATCTTTCATGAGGTCTAGACAGTTGAGGAATCTGTACACACAAGAACAGCATACTGCATGTTACCCAGGAATGCTTAGAAATTCTACTTTTGATTTATGCACTGGATTAACATTTAAAATGAGACTTTTTAGCTCCATACGTATATACCCTCTGGGTTAAATTTCCAGGAGATGTATTTATCTGAAAGACTTTATAATTTAGATAACATGCAATTTCCGACGGATATACCTGGCAATTTATTTATCGGGTGCTGAAAATATGCTGGGATCTTTTTCATGTATCATCAGTGTTTTTTCTTTCTCTTTCTATATGTTATCAAGTGCGGATATTAGATAAAAGCTAGACAAGGTACAGTGGACAGGTGTGTTTATGTCTAGAGAAGGTTAGCATTTACAGCCAGGAGAAATATGTAATAGGCCAAGACTACACTGTACTGCATGAGTCTAAGCAGGTGGGGTGACAGGGCTGATACTCAGTGGTAGGGTGGGGGTGGTGAAAGTAGTGTTGAACACATGTCATTGGGGAATGCAGGTAAAGTCTGGTGGCGATCTTCAGGGGAAGGGGTGGTGGAAAGAAAACAACTTTATTTGGTTAATGTGAAAAAGACATTGATGTTGAGACACCAAAATATGACCAAGCTTGGAGTTGAATATTCTATTTTATATATATATTTGGAAAGTAGAGTTTAAGGAATTTCTAAATAGGTCTTTTGATACCAATTTTAATACCAAGGTCTAATTTGTATTCTTCTGTGGTATGGTTTCTCGAGGGTCTCGTATCTACTATGGACCATAGAAATCGTGTAGCAATCACTTAATACATGGCAATCAGGCACTTGACAAGAGGTTCAAGAAACGGTATCATAGATTTTACTTGAATTAACTAAACATTTTTCAAATATATGCAATTTATTTCAATGATAAAATTGTAAACCAAACATTGACTACAAATCATCGCAAATGGGTGAAAGATTCATGCAGTGACATTAAATTATAATCACTCGCTCACCCATTGACTACAAAGATAATTATATTAATTAGACAAATAATATCTCGAAGGAAAATGTTCTTTTAACAATAATTACTGCATTGTAAGTTTACAAATAACTCTTTGAAGGAAAATAAGTTCTTATAATGCTTTTACATTGAAGTCTATTTTAGCAAGCATATCTTGAAGCCATGTTGGAATTGTTACACTTGGAACATTAATTGAAATCCTGAAGTTTGTTCCTTTAACCATCCTACTGCTGAAGGCCACTGGAGATGCGTTAACAGAGGAATGATCACCATTAATCCTACAGTAAGAGGGGTTAACTTCATATGCTGCAATATAAGGAATGGCGTGGGTTGGTAACATGATTTCCTAGCACCTAAACAATGGTCGTTGTATACCATGTTATACAGCAGTGAAAGATTGCGATCTGGCGACACAATACCTGTAATCAGAGCAATAGAGCTAGGCTGTCTGTGAAAGACGTTCGGTGGAGAGAGGTAGAGATCCGACTGCTGATTAACGCCTAGGATTTAACAGAACATCAAATGCTCATTTTGAGAACAACTCAAATTTAATCTGCTAACAATGGAGCCTTTTATGTGCTATGCATGTGCCAAATAGACTATTCATGTCCGTGAGTGCTTTGATATGTATACTGATGAATTAACACGTGTACTTATTGACGTTTGAAATACAGCGAGATTGTCAGCGTTCTGATGGTTTTAGATATGTCAAAGTGATTGCAGTTTTGAGGTAATATTGATGTTTTACTAGCATTTAGTAAATAATTAATTTGATTAATTGTGATTAATTTTCTGGGGGAAAAGGCATTGAACGTTGATATTTGTTACTCTCAAATGATGGTGTTTTTTGTTGTTATCTCAAATTATGTTGTGAAATTTAATTTAACTTTAATATTTGCATTAATACTATTTTTCTCTTACCTAGCATTTTAAAGTAATATTTGCAATTGCTTGAAGTATCAAATTATCAATATACAATTGGTCTTTGGTTGTAGTTACCCTCACAATATGAGACATGACACTCCTAGAGAGTGTCAAATGTTCACGGCATATGCCTTACTAATATCTGACCTGATATTGATAGTACATGCATAGCTCCATATTGATTCATATCATATTGTCTGATTGTTATAAAAATATATAATATAGAAGAAGAAAAAAAAGAAAAAAGAAAACACATTAAGGCATAGCTATTAAATGTAATTAAAATTATTTGTTTTACATAGCCATCTGCCTACACAACTCTTAATGCAAATGTGAAGCCCAATAATATGTCAACATAGATATTTGATCTAATTATGCTAATAGGGACTGTATGATCTATTTCATGATCTGAACAAATATAGTATTTAACTAGAACTACAATGTGCTAGTAACATGTGTATTGAAGGGTTAATGCAATTACATTTCTTGTGTGTATAATGTTACACATTTAATCATTTCTATTGTTAACTCCATTCCATTATGTTTATTTTCTTGACATTGCAAATTTTAGCATATTTGTCTTCACTATATTTTTATTTATTTTGGTAAAGCGGGTAATCAAAGTGGTAAAATTATCTTTGTAGATCAGCAGCATGATATAAATGGGGTCTAAGATTATAATAGATTAACAATGTGCTGTCTCTGCTTGGAATCTTTGGTACAGTGGCAGTCTGTGAAACACTAGCTGTTGAAAGAAGATAAGTTTTACAAAGAAACAGTTGTAATAGGAATTGCATACACAGCATTAACCCTCTCACTGCTGAAGGTGACTTATAAGTTGCCTGATCACATGCAGAAATAGAACACTTTGATTTTATTCAGTAGGGAGAAAGTTAAGCAGACAGATCTTTGTAAAATGTATTACTGTGCTGATCTGGAGCTAAGATTGGATTTGTAAAACTGGAACTAGCTAAGAGGAGCTCCACCTTCCCTTTGCTCAAGAGACAGATGTCACAGGTAGATTTCCAGTCACACTCACCAAGCAGAGACAAGAGTAAACCTTGGAGCTAGTGTCTGTGTGGGTATATCACCCCCACCCCCAGAGTAAACCCTGGTCTGGAGGTGTTGCAGTCAGGGTAGGGGATTGGGGGGGAGGGGGGGGAATATGTTCAATGTCACTTCGACAAGCACAAACTGCTGCTTGCACAATTAACCGCTAAGTAGCTGACACAGACAGAGAATGGAACGGTTTGACGTTAGATTTGACACATCGGTGAGACTAAAATCATAACCCACACAAAGCCAGCAGAGCTAATACCCACCTTGGAGGTACATAAACACACTAAGCGTGGGGCATCATTGTGTCAATAGTCACGTACTAGCTACAATGCAAATCAAGAATTATTTGTTCTGTTTAAGAGCTAATAAAAATGTTATGTTTAGAATTAATTGCTATTCAATCTTGAGTTTAAGTTAATGTTTTCTCAATCTGCTGTACATCTATCTAATCCTACTGTGGATAATTTGTAAATGTTAAATTGGAGTAATGCTACAGAATTACTCCTCTTGCACTGCTGGATTAAACCCAGACACTGCTTGTCAGGGCATCAATGGTTGCCTTCAGCATGGAGAGGGTTAAACAGATTGGCATGGTTTATTAGTCCATTTATCACATTCCAGGTTGTTGACTAGGCCTGAACAATTTAATTATCCGTTGGTCTACACCAGGTACACTAGTGCATGCAGCCATGCTTCTAATTGTATATGGATATTTATTATTTTATAGTTTATTTTTATCTGTAATAACTCCCCCAATCTCTCTCTCTCTTTCTATTGTCGCAAATGGGTGAAAAATTCCTGCAGTGACGTTAAACTCCATATTCATTCACTCACTCTCTCTTTTTTATTTATAACACTCAATAAAGCGTACCGGTAAATGTTTAAGATGTATGATAACCCAGCTTAGCTTGACTTTAAACGTATAATTATGTCTCTGTCCATCATCTATCAGTCTATATGGTTACACAAACACCATGGTACATATACACTAGGTAAACACACAGATACCCAGATAACAATTAAATGTAGGTGGGATGGATTATACTCTAAGTACCTTCAAGTGTTTCCGTGGGCGGGCGGTTCCATTTCTGTTTTCAAACTGCAAGGTGTATGCAATGTTTGCTTTGATCTTGACATGTCAAACACAAGCTATTATTGATAGCGTTACGTCTGATGTAAATCATGATTCTTTGTGCCAATGTAGGTATCGGCCTTGTTTAGCAATGTGGGATGGTATCGGCCTTGTTTAACAATGTTGTTAAGCGACATTGTTCAGCGATATTATTCAGCATTATTCAGCAACATTATCCAGCATTGTTCAACAACTCAGCAACATTATTCAGCATTGTTCCAAGACATTATTCAGTATTGTTCAGCAATAATATTCAACAATGTTCAGCGATAATATTCAACATTTTCCAGTGACATTATTGAACATTGTTCAGCGAGATTGCTCGGCCAACAATCACAGAAGTACATCAATTGTTATGTCATGAAAGAATAAAGAAAAGAGAGAGAGATATACTGCTGTATTTCAGATTCATTAGCATTGATTGACAATGGATTGCTTTAGAAGTATCAGTTTCGACTCTCCCTAGCTGACACTGGTTGATGGAAGAGGATGATTTGTTGCTCGACTGGTAATTTACTGGCTCTGCATAGCGATATTGCGGCAGACAAGCTTTTGTTGTATGATAGACACTTGACCAACTAATATCTCGTGGCTGTGTTTGCAGATCTTTGTAACTGGAGAGTGTTGTATCATCCCCAGGGAGTAAAGGAAATGTTGAGTGTTTGTACGTATTTGTTTTCCATGACCAGTGATAATATAAATATCATGAAGTACAATTTTCATTGTGAAAAAATATATACTAAAACATTATGTAGATCAATGAGAATGGCGACTTTGTAAATATCAGATTGCGATTAATTCTACAGTAAGAGGGGTTAACTTCATATGCTGGGTTGGCAACATGACTTCCTAGCATCCTATTTTTGGGGGGGGTAATGAAATCCATATGACGTAATAGAGATGCCTTTTAGTTTACATAGAATGAATTCAGACTGATGACACAACAAGATTTGCATGAAGCGAACAGTGACATTGCCACAACACTTGATTGGATGCTCATCAGGTAGACCAGTGTCTGCAGTCTAGACTAGACAGAAGGATTGGATGCTCATCAGGTAGACCAGTGTCTGCAGTCTAGACTAGACGGAAGGATTGGCGACTGTTCATGGTCCTCCTGTACAAAACGGAGTAACTCTACAGTAACCATAACACCAACCTTAGCCATAGACCACACCATAGCCACGGGCGCAGTTACGATTTGTGTTGAGTTGTGTTGTTTCGTACAGGCGAGCACAGATCTATAGCAGCATGCTTAAAGAGCCTGCAGATTGTAATCGCGCGTATGTTTGTTCACGTAGTACTTCAATCCCTCTATTCGTAAACTGGTAGGTCTCTTCCCCCAGTCAGAGTGATTTATGACCACTGAGGGCAGTAGATACCAGCCCAGTCTCCAGACCAACAACACACCATCAATAGCAGTGGCCAGTTTTTTTCTTCTTCTTCCATTTTCACTGCTATATAGCTACCTGCTTTCTCTTCAGGATGTTATTTTATTGGGAGCCAGAACGTGTACAAGATTAATTCCAAGATAGCTGTCAATCGGCAGTGGTGAACTTTGTACGATGAAGAGTGATGAAAGTGCAGCTGCTGATGTATACGGCTGATTTGAGGCAGAGATCAACACTTTGATTATGTCAGTGGTGTTTAGGCATCAAAGAGTCATCAAATATCTTAGTACCACAATGATTTGAAATTAAAAAAAAGAAAATATTTAAATATTCTTTTTTTTGGTGGTAGACATCTAACCTACAACTTATATCCAGTGTAGATCTGGCAACCAAGATTACGAAACTTTTTGAGTATGATTTCATGCTCAAGCTCGGATTTTTTATTGGAATTTGTGAACAAAACTTTGAATTGTGCTGGAAATTGTACTCTGAAAAGTTTCGTAATCCCGGGGGTCTGATAATGACCACTATTGTATAAGTCTATTCAGGCATTTACACATCATAATTGGATTCTAGAGGTTTCGTAATAAGGTTTCTAGTTTTTGTCCATACAGAGATACTCTTTTAATGCTATAATTGTATTTTCATAACGACTGTGCATGCAGACATGATGTTGACTTTGGGACTATATATCATTCAGTCTTTGTATCCACTATGCAACCATAATCCTATCAGAAGTGGTCTGGACCACTGTGTATACGAGACCTCAATGAGACCACAGTGGTTTGTAGTAGTCTTGCAGTGGATGCAAGAGCTCCATGGAAGGTGATTCAGTCTTCCATCCCCTTTTTCTTACAAAACACACCCTGTTTGATGTTACTCTTCCACTATTTGGGGTTGTGTATGGGTTAAGATTCCCACTGAAATCTCCGACACTTATCTGCTTTTCGTATGACATCCAGCTAGATTCAGGAAGGCATGTGAAAGACAATCATGTACATTTGTGATGTACTATCTAATGTAAAGACAGGTTTATCACATGTTATACACATGCTTAGCCATTCTGAAAAGTTGTGCTTTCTATGAAGTCTGTTAATCACCTCTAAACACTGTACAAAGACTGGACAACTCCAATATACATGCAATTAACATAATTAAGCGGAAGTTGCTGTACATGCATTTCGTCATGGTTATTATGGAATGATGGCTTTTTCATAGCCTGAGGTTGATATGCTGGACCTCTAATCATCCAGTACATATGCAGTTCAGGGTAGCATTTCTCGAAGATCTCATATCTACTATGAGACCATAGCACTCTTGTAAAGACCCGATCGCCACGTATAACTATAAGAGATTGCTACAAGAGCTCTATGGTCTCTTAGTAGACATGAGAACTTTAAATAACGTTACCCAGATGTACATTATGTAAGAGCAGATTGCCATGTATTAAAAATCACTATGAGAGCGCTATTGTCTCTTACTAGACATGAGACCTTCAAGTAATGTTACCCAAGTCTACAGTAATGTAAGGGCCCAATTGCCTTATACGCAACAAGATCACTATAAGAACTCTTTCATCTCGTAGTAGCTACTAGATCTTCAAGTAACAATACCCAGATCTACAGTATTGTAGAGGTTTGATTGTCATGTATAAAACATCATTACAAGAACTCTACTGTCACATAGTAGCTACGAGATCTTCGAGTAACGATACCCAGATCTACAATACGTAAGCTTGTCCATAACCAGCACCCCCTACCTCCCCTTTACCTCATCCCCAGCCCCCCAGGGACCATTAAATCTCCCACTTCCAGTTAGCAGGGAAGTTCAATTATCTGTGATCTCTTTGAACACTGGTCTGAAATCTCTGAACAAAGGCTTCCTTACTTATCTGGATCTAAGTCGACAGGCTTGTGCATTAGGTACCACTTACTATGGAGTCTAGAGAATGGCTTCACTTTGATTGTCCATCCAGTCCTGTATTACTAACACCAGTGTGCAGGAAGTGCACAAGAATGTGCAGGAAGAATGCAGGAAGAGTGCAGGAATGGGGCAGGAATGGGAGTATCTGTACTAGTTTACATTACAGCCATTGTAACCTGTGTCTTTGTTTTAGTATTAGTGCCAAACATGTTTAATGGATTTTCAAAATGATTGCTTTGCGGTTGGACTATTCTGAAGAAAGCCTAAACTTAAAGTAGGAAATGTTTTGTCAGTTTAACAGCCTTCTTCCTGTTTCCTATAGAGTAGTGAAAGTGAAACATTTTAAGTATTGGAGTGTTTCCTGGCTTATGGATCTGACTACAACAGAAAGTTGTTCCAGGTTTTCTCCCTACCCAAAAAAAACCCAGAACACTGATTCTGACTGAAGAAACATATAGTAGGAAATGGCAACAACAAACAAACCAAACCACAATTCTATCTAGAGTTGCATGGTCAGAAACGTGGGTAAAATTGACCAGGTATGCAAATCTAGGTGGCAATATGCCTTTAATTTTGTCCCATCTGGTTACAATAAACATAAGCTCTTACATTATTTTGACCCACTAAATGTATAGGGGCTATTTTCGTTGAGAGTGGGAAAACAACACTCAGAGTAGTATATCTATAACTTTAAAGTATGCTAGTTTTCAAGCTACTCAAATTATGTCTTGGTGTCCTAGATTTCAAACCAACCCCTTTCATCTGGGTGGCACATGTCTAGTCAATTAACAAATCCTGTATCACTGACTTGCCCAGTAGTTCAGCTTGGAGAGCTACATCCAATCCACAAACTCTCAGATCTGAAGAAAACAGTCTATGTTAAAACCGAGTGGAGCTGTCAGCCCAACAAGAGGAACCTGTGAACGGGATCTTCTGATGCTGTAGATTAGAGAATAGAATATGATTTGTTTTCCATGTCTGAGGCCTGCTTAACACACTGATGTCCTTATTGCAGTGACTGGCGCCGATGGTGTACGATACACATGCAAGCAGCTATTTGGCTATGATCAACTATAGAGAGATGTTAGGATGCTGTAGAATCTAGATAGAAACACAGGCATTTTGCTGACAAAAGTTCACCAGATTCTGTCTGACTTGTGGCTACAATGCTGTATGGATTTAACCAATGTGGTATATTCTTCAGGGGATCTTCTCTGTCAAGGTCTATTCTTACAGTCTAATGCCTTCTCCAGCAACCATTAGCTGCTGTGAAACACCGAGTACGTTTTCGTGAGTTTGTATAGATATAAAAGGTTCTTGATCCATTTACATTTCTTCTTCTGGGTAAATAAGAATCCCAAATTGTGTTTGTGTTGTGCAGAGACAAGGTTAAAAATTAGTCTAGCCGTTTGCAGATATTTTAAAGTCATTTACAGTATATGGCAACTATTCACAGAATGTGTGGTCAAATGTTTTATTCCAGAATAATGGGAATATTTCAAATTTTTGCTAAGTAGGCCTCCAAACATGTTTTTTTTTCTATCCTGTCATCTATTAATTTTCTGATCTCAAAATCTGGAAGAGATTTATATCTGCCAAGTATTTATAAATGTTATTCTGTTTATAAATAGTATTTAGGCTTATCATGCTTATCAACATAGTGAGAAGGAAAACAAGCAAACATACATGACACATGGATTTAGTATATGACCGAGTGCACTCCTGGAGATGAATAATAGTACAAGTGTTTGTCCTTCGAAATTTTAATGCCATCATGGTGATCCAGTGTTTATATTTCCTTGATTTAGATGTGTCATAACAATGACGTCATTTACCTGTTTGCAATAAGTTATTGAGCAATAATCACCCTACCCTCCTCAATTTTGAATATAGGTTGCCGTTAAATCTTTAACTTCTAAAAACTGTCATAATAAGAATTATTATTTTTATTTCCCCAACCTTCATCAGAAAAAGAAGATAATGACTCTTGCAACACAATTTACCATGACACGTTTTATACATAACTCTTTTTTATTTATTTTTAAATTGGAGGTTAGAAATGCTTTCAAGATTCTTTCACTTGTATCACAGCTTGTCATCATTCAATTTTGGTAACATGAGTAGATTAAATTAGAGTTTCAAACATTGATTCTTACATGAAATATAATTTTCAGTGCTGAACAATGGTAATCGATTATATCAATTTGAAAGAGTTTGTACATATTACATATTATTAATCACATGTTGACATTTGGATAGAAAGCTAACTGTTTACTTCTGCTTTGTTCATTCCTATCAATGAGCAACATCCTAACGGGTCAATGACATCATACATGTATCCCTTCCTCGTTTTATGAGAGAAAGATGTTTGATGCAATGCAAATTGTTGGACAGTAAAAACCCATTTCCTCTTGACAACACCCAACCAGTATTACACAAGGAAATTACAACACTCTCCTCTTTAGGCCCTATTGTATGCATGTCTTCATGATTAATGGCATCTAACAGCGCATAGACGCTTATCACTTAAACATTTGTGTCTGGGTACAAGAATATTGATTTTTAATACTGAGGTCCTGAGCTGCTTATAATCTTTCTTGCCGTATTACCAGGAAAGTCTTTTATAGGATGTCAGAGGCGCTGTACTAAGACACCAGCACTGCCAGATGTGATTCTCTCACAAGCCTGGCTGTTATTTATAAATTATACTGGAGAGAGAGAGAGAGAGAGAGAGAGGAGAGAGAGAGGAGAGAGAGAGGAGAGAGAGATGGGAAGAGGAAGAAGATAGGGAAGAGATGATGAGAGAAAGGGGATGGAGGAGGGGAGAGAGAGATGGAGGGAGGAAGAAAGGAAGGGAGAGATGGGGGAAAGAGGGGGAGAGTGTGTGCATGAGAAATTAGTGATATGAGAGAGGGAAAGAGAGAGCGAGAGATGGGAAGATGGGAGGGGCGAGAAAGGAGATAGATGGGGAAGAAGAAGAAGAGAAAGGAGATAGATGGGGAAGAAGAGAGATGATATAGAGGGGGAAGAGAGAGAGAGATAGAAGAGATGATGGGAAGAGGAAGAAGAGAGGGGAGATATATGGAAGAATGGAGGACAGAGGGATGGTAGGGAGATTTTGTCTTCATGAGTTCATGAATTCATGAACAGACCATGCACCACCTCAACTTCTGGCGATGCTACCTGTCTGTAGTGTGGATTAGTTGTGATGATAATCTTGGCTCGCGTAGTGTGAAGGCACCAGAGAAAGTTTATCTTTTGCCAGGCTCGAATACTTTCAACCATTGCTGGAATGCTCAACCCAGTTCTTTAATTTTAAGAATGATTTATCGGTATGGTGAATATTTACGACGTTTACACTTTTGCACTTGTCTGCTGAAGCCTCGTCTTTGTAATATCTTTATGAGAATGCAAATACTGACATTACTCAAACTTATAGATGATATGCAATCAATGGAAATTGGTCATTGAACTATTTGGAATATGTCATAAAGCATACAAATATAATTTTCTGTATTTAATATGTAACTTCGAAAGAATTTTAGGAATTAATATAATTGATGTCGTATTATATTTAGAATATTGTATTTATAATATTGTATATTAAAATGTGATCTTGAAAGCGACTCTAAACCCCAATTTAAAAAAAAAAGAAAACATTCAAGATATCCATTTCCATTCTATTTCAACTTATTGCGTCATTTCTATCTTGCTGTGAAGCGCCAACGGACCAGATCCAACTACGTATTACTGCAGTGCCAGAACTCTGTGAAATCAATGACAGTAGTAGTAAGCTAGTGGGTCATGGAAACCAGGCTAATCAGAGCTGTGTTTGTTAATTACTTCATGACTTATGCCTCGGTATGTCTAAATGCTTGCTGCATGCAAATCGACAGACCAGCCAGCTTGTTGCACTATTGCATTGAAGTAGACGTCTTGATCCGTGACTGTTGACTCCAAACTTAGCCATAGACTCCAGCCTTAGCCATAATACTCCAGCCTTAGCCATATACTCCAGCCATAGCCATATACTCTAGCCTTAGCCATATACTCCAGCCTTAGCCACAGACTCCAGCCTTAGCCACAGACTCCAGCCGTAGCCATATACTCCAGCCATAGCCATATATTCTAGCCTTAGCCATAGACTCCAGCCTTAGCCACAGACTCCAGCCTTAGCCACAGACTCCAGCCGTAGCCATATACTCCAGCCTTGGCCATATACTCCAGCCATAGCCATATATTCTAGCCTTAGCCATAGACTCCAGCCTTAGCCATAGACTGCAGCCGTAGCCATATACTCCAGCCTTCGCCATAGTCTACAACATTGCTGAAGGTGGAGCTACAGCTACATTAGAGTTACGGTTACATTAGAGTTTTGCTGTTTCCTACAGGAGAGCCCTAGTTGGAAGCTCGGTGTAGGTTAATGGGTGGATTACAGAGACTTCAATAATGATGAGTCGGTTATTGTTTTGTGTCTGGCATATTGTAACTATGGCTGTCAAACTGCATGGGCTGTCAAACATCATGGCATGTGTATTCTACAATATGCTTTACATGCATGCGTGTATGATCCGTGACTGTTGATGGGATCTAGTCGGAACCACTGTGGAGGTCGTTTGGTGGATTACAGAGACTTCAATAATGTAGTATTTGTTAACCTTTTTATGTTTAGTATACTGTAACTAGGCTGCCAAACATCACCTGACATGTGTATACCTCAATGTTTTTTTATGTGCGTGTATGAGAATTAAACCACCATGAGATATTTATGGTTTCTGGTATTAAGCGAGAAATTGATTTATGGCTTCATCGAAACTCGTTTGCCGTACTCAATATATATAACCTTGCACAGCATTGCTTGATGATAGTACCTTCAAGATGTTCATGTTAATAAACTATAAATTTGATTTCTCGGTAGGGTTTCTCTGTGTCTGTCCTGTCTGTCCTGTGTCCTGTCTGTCACTGTATGTATGCTGTACTAGCTAGTTATGGATGGAAGCAGTTGATTTCTGAGTAGTGTTTCTGAGTACTGAGTATTTTGTGTCTTGTTTCTAGTCTGTCTTGTTTATCTGATAGTGTGGTACTAACTGTACTTGCCACGTCGGTAGTTAATTTCTGAGTAGTGTTTGTAGTCTCTATCTGTGATTTGTCAGTCTGATATTCTCTCTCTGTGGTACTATATCTGGACATGGCATGGAGGTAGCTGATTTCTGAGTAGTATTTCCGAGTTCTGAGTACAGTCTCTGTCTGTGGTCTGCCTGGTATTGTCTGTCTGTGCTACTATAGCTGGACATGGCATGGAGGTAGCTGATTTCTGAGTAGTATTTCCGAGTTCTGAGTAAAGTCTCTGTCTGTGGTCTGCCTGGTATTGTCTGTTAGTGGTACTATAGCTGGACACGCCATGGAGGTAGATGGGCTAGCAGACAAGCCCAGCGATATCTGACAGGATCTAATTGAACTGTCATAGTGTCTATGTCCAACAGCACTGAGAGAAGAACCATAGCCTTGTCTAGAGCAGATTGCATTGTCAGGACTTGTGACTGTCCATGCTGATTAGACCAGGCCACATTTCTCATAGATGTTCTGATGGGATTCTTATTGGACATGTTATGTTGGAGCTTCTTCTAATATATTTGGGGTCACATTTCTGATAGATGTTCTGATGGGATTCTTTAGGACATATTGGAGCTTCTTTTAATGTAGAGCATGTATTTTGGGTCACGTTTCCGATAGATGTTCTGGAGCATCTTCTTTAGGACATGTTGGAGCTTCTTCTAATGTAGAACATGCATTTTGAGTCACGTTTCCAATAGATGTTCTGATGGGATTCTTTAGGGCGTGTAGGGACTTCTTCTGATCCAGCACATGTATATTAGGGCCACAAAAGTAACGTCTTCGATACCAATACGTTCCACTTCTTCATCCTTCTGGAAGCGATCAGAGATGCCTTGTTGAACAGATTATCATTAGTACATCATGGTTCATGCATGGCCTATGTTTGTATCTTTTATTAGCCATATGCTACATTGATTTCAGTATCAGAACTACAGTATGGAATTGAGAGTTCATATTCCAATGTTACTTTTTTACTACAAGGAAGACAACACTCCATTCACTTCCTAGGGGTATATTTAACATTTCCCTATTTCCTAGACTTTTTTTAATGTAAATTGTATGACAGATTCATTTGTAAAATACTTTTATTTACAGCAATCGATAGCTAGTGTGTAATATATATAATGAACACTGTTGCGTTTCTTAGGATTCAATAATATAATACTGTGCACTTTTATGATGCGCCAAATCTCTGCTCAAAAGTGTGCTCAATAGCACTACATTATTACCCTGGTCAATGGATTGAGTATGCTCTCACTTTCCTTCTCAAGTGATCCATCAAAGTTACAAATAACCATTGATTGCAATGACATCTAGGCCCAACCGTTGCTGGCGTAATTTCCCCCCAAAGTAATGAAGACATCAACTGGTAACTTTACAACAGAGTGGGTACATTTCCTCTTGTGTGTGGCTGTGTCAAACAGGGCTAATTCATCTGCAATGTTAAGAGACATTAAAAGCCCATATCACTAACTGACTGTTCTGGACAATCAGGGCTATAAACCCCACTGTTTATTGTTGTCCAGCAATAAAAATAACAGTGATGACAGTCCTTCAGAGTGAAACTGTCTGCCAGCTACACTGGGAAGAGCTCCGCACTTGTGACAGTGTGAGGAGCTAAGTGATATGTCACATGAGGTGCAGACTTGACCCCTGACCTCTGGAACTGACCCCTGACCCATGGAACTTACCACTAGCAGCAGGGGACAGCCGTAGGTATGCTGGAAAATAATGTGTGGTCCTTCAGATGTTCATCAGATGCCGATCATAATTTCTTTTTACTTCTGATTGTTTCTTTTGTATCAGTTGATCAGAGTCTGTGTGACAAATTCATCTCAGTGATGTCTTTGTTGAACTCACGCAAGCTTTTTTATGGATATTTAATTTGGTTGAACTTGTTTTTTGATGATGGTTGCCACTAATAGGTCCCTGAATGATTTTCAAATATGATGGTTGAGCAAAACTCTTTTATGAATACTTAAATATTATCAGTCAAGGACAGGCAGTATTGTCAATAATTTATAGCAAGCCAAAACTCTTTGAAGCAAGTTATATAAAACCTTATTCATCATGGCTATTTTGGTTGCCTCCATCTGGAAGTGAAATGTGTGACGGTAGACATTTCTTTGTATGGATTTCCATTCCTGGTTTCACTTGATATGGTTTCCTAATGACAGAGTTGACCCCGGAGAAATATCACGTTTGACTTTCTCCCCTGTTCCTCCCTCGGTCCATTAGGACTGGAACACTTTGTGTCCAGTGAAGGGATGTGATGGTGTTCCATGACTGATGGCAGAACAGGTGATTGCTAATCTATCTTGTACCCTAATTTACAAAACACAAGGACACATGCACACATACGCACACACGTACACGCGTGCGTGCTCACACACACACACACACACACACACACAGACAGACACACACACATTCCTGGTTTACGCACATGCATGCACTCACACACACACACACACACACACACACACACATGGGCATGCATACAGACAAATGGCTGCACACACACATGAACATAGACACACAGTCACTTACTCATGCACACATACACACAGATACACACACACATACTAACACCCACAAACACACACACACACACACTAACACACAGACACACACACCAACACCAAGGCCAGACATCTGGCACAGTGTTTCACTTCTACATCTGGAAGCTGCTCTGTCAGGAGGTAAAGCCTGGACAATTTACCTCCTTTCCTTCTGCCTCTTCCGTTACTGCTCTGTTCCTTCTGCTGGGTCACTCAAGGCCTTTGTGTGTGGTGCTGTGTGTGGTGTAAGACCAGCACCACAGGCTACCAAGTCTTACTGTAACACACAGAGAGGGGCTGTCCTCTTACTGGAACCAGATGGCACTGCCATTGAGTTCTCTGCCATTGAGTTCCATATTTGTTCCTGAGTTAACTTTTTGTTTCATGTCAATCAGGGTCAGTTTTTATTCCTGTTGTCAATGACCAGAGACAGCAAGAGGAGAGTCAGGAGAGCTCAGGTACTTTGCCAGCAGTCATGTGCTACAGTAAATTGCCCACATATTTTATAATTATGTAAACATTTTCATCTCTGCCAGATTTAATATCTGTATGTATTTATCAGTTTTTACTGCCTAAATTACACAGATATGCACCTTATCTGGGCTACTGTATACCTTTAACCCTCTCCCTGCTGGAGCCAACCAGAGATCCCCTAAAGAGCAGTGACTGCAGTGGTTTCAATAGGTGCCTGCAACCGGCAAAATTGTCCATCTTTTTCCCTAATTTTGCTACTGATTTTCCACTGATACTACTTAGTAGATGAAAGTATGATTTATGCAGGTCTTTTGCCTCTTACTTTCGCTACTCTGCCACCTACTTCCCATTTTACTGAAACCACTGGACTGCCTATATTCCAGTAGGGAGAGGGTTATGTATGGTACACCAAGTTACAAGTATACTCCAGCGTATTCCTATCAATATCAGCACATTGTATGAGATTACCACCACTAGTTGTATAGATACGTATGCCATTGGCACCTGGTGCGGAGATTTGTATTAATCTACACACAATGGTCTACTGACAATGGTATCTTCATGATATAGTCTGTCTGTGTCACAGGCATTGTTCTCACCCGAAGACAGTGTTGTCACCCAAATAGTATTATCCAACTCCAAGAGAGCTATTGTGATTTTATTTGTATTTTTTTAAGAATTTATCAAAGTAAAAAATATTTTTAAAGAATGTATAATTTATTATTTGGTACAAATTAAGATTTTCTGATTTTGTAATTTATATTTTATTATATGTTCATGATGTATATTTTAAATAAGGATTTCCAGATAATTTATTTTTATTATTTATTAATATTAAAGGCATAATATCACGGTTGATTGACCTATATAATGGACACACAAATTTCGATCTGAGACTAATTACGCATGAT
>JAUTBV010090309.1:0-71050 GCA_032361325.1 Lepetodrilus fucensis | reverse complement strand
GCATTAGAGTTCCTAATATATATTTATATTTATTCATAATTATCTTAATTTTTTTGTTTAAAATGTGATGTTAAGTCTAAAGTTAAAGGCTTTTGTTTGAGGAGTTCTCATTCCTAACCAACCATAAATATTGCTACTTGGTCCATAATAATTACTCTCAGGATCCCATCCTCTAAATGGAGTACTTAAGAAAGCATTATTGGCTGTGAAAGTCAATCTTGCCTTACTGATAAAGATAGAACTCAACCAGCTCTCAGGCAAATTATAATAAACACTCAAATTTCTAAGTCTAACCCATGAAGCATCTTGAAGATAGACCTCAGGAGCAAATCTATATACTTTCCATCCTCTATAGAAGGAAGCAGGCTCTATCTCAGTCTCAATATCATTTTCAACATAATTTCCATCAGCATCTTCTTTTACACCTTTGAAAATCACACTTTGGTATCTACCATTTGTTTCTTCCAATTGACCATTTCCGATACTATAGTTACGTGAGATATCAATAGCTTTTCCTCCTTTCTTCCATTCCCATAAGAATGATAGTCCAAATCCTTTGTATGAGATATCATTTGTCAAACCTGCAATCCAATCTGGCATCGCGTTGCCCATTAGTACAGTAGTATCCCAATTCATGCTAGGATATCCATTGCTACCAATAATCAAATCCCCATCATCTGTACGTTTAAATGGAGCACCATACAAATCTCCTATTTTACCCCCAACAATATATTTGCTAGTGATATTTCTATTAGAATTAACAACTATTTCATCAGCATCAATACTAATTTCATCAACGATACCTGTATTTGTTGACCAGTTTAAGGATGTTCGCCAATCAAATCCAGCAAAGTCCTTTAAAACATCAACATATGAAGTAATCTCAATACCTGTATTTGTCATACTTCCTCCGTTAGTTACAAATCGAGAAGCTCCAGAAGTATTACTAAGTGGTACAGGCAATATCATATCGGTTGTTTTTGAAGTATAATAAGTCATTTCCAACCCTAATCTACTATTTAAGAATGCAAAATCTCCACCAAATTCTAGAGTTGTACTAAATTCAGGCCTTAGATTCTCATCTCCTATCAATGAAGATGCAGCAAATTCAATAATATCTTCATTGAAATTTTTGTAATTAGCATAGTATCTACCAATCTGATAAATAGATGCATCTTTTCCTACCTTAGCCCATGATGCTCTTAATTTAGCAAATGATATACTACTTGGCATAGTTAACATATCTGACAATACCCATGATACACTTGCCCCTGGAAAGAAATATGAATTATTCTTCTTAGGTAGTGTAGATGTTCTATCGTTTCTACTATTAAATGTAAAATATAGATAGTTATCATATGAGAAGCCAATCTCTCCATATAATGCTAAGTTCCTGTATCTATTATTTTTATTTGATTGTCCTAAAACTAATGTATTATTCAAATTGAAGAAATTATCTAAAAGAAAACTTTCTCCAATAATAGTATTTATTTTTTTGTCCCAACCATATGCATATTGTCCTATAGTGACATCCATATTTAACTTGTCAGTTATAGATTTCTCATATGTTGCATATAGATTTGAAGTTAAACTTGTCTTATTGATATTATTATTAACTACAAATCCAAATGGCTTTTCTTTTACTCCAGAAGCTCCTTCATCTGTTTCAGGATGTACGATTCTTTCTCTAGCGTCAGAATAAGTATCAACTCCTAATGAATAATTAAGCTTAAGCCCTTTAGCTATTTTATATCCAAGATTTATGGAACCTAATATCCTATTTACATTACTAATATTAGTATTCTTCTCAGCTAAAAAAAGTGGATGATCTATCCAGCCTGCAGCAAAATTAGTCGCAGCAGTATAAGGTTTATGGTATTCTTTTGTATTCACTACATTTGCTGTATAAGCAAGTACATTTCCAACTGATTTTCTTCCTTCGTGTGGAGTTTTTCCACCAGAGTTGGAATATGAAAAAGTAGTATTAATATCAAAATTATCAGATATTTTATAGCCAGTATTTAGACTAAAGTTTGCTCTTTTGAAATCAGAAAATGGTACAACACCTTCACTATAGTCATATCCACTGGACAATCTATATGTAAACTTATCATTACCTGCAGTGATACTTGCTCCTATAGATTTAGAAGAGCCTTTTTGATAAAAATCTTCATAAACATTATGTGTCTCAGCAAGGTGACTATCTGTCACTTCTGGTCCCCAATTATCCCATATATTACTTCTTTTCTTAGACGTAGATCTGTGCCCATCCATAAACTGACGTTGTACTTTTGGGAATCTATTGACTTGACTAAATCCAGTTCCTAAATTAAGTTCTACTGTAGGAATTCCAGATTTTCCTTTTTTGGTTGTAATTATTATAGCTCCATTAGCAGCTCTTACACCATATAATGCAGTAGCTTGAGCTCCTTTCAATACAGAGATAGACTCTATATTGTCAGGATTAATATCCATCATTCTATTACTAACAGAACCCTGAGTTCCATTGCCAGAACCAACACCATAATCAGCACCAATAGGCTTTGTAGGTACTACATCGACATCATCATTAATCTCTATACCATCTATCACATATAGTGGTCTATTTGATCTAGTCGGATCAAGAGAAGTAATACCTCTTATCAATATTGAAGACCCTGCACCTGGAGCTCCAGATGATCCTTGTATCTGTACACCAGAAATTTTTCCTTGCAAGGCACTGACAACATCTGACTTACCAGAATTAGCAATCTCTTCAGCATTTAATTGCTCTACCGCATATCCTAATTCCTTACTCTCCTTACTTCGACCCAGTGCTGTCACTACAACCTCATTCAACTGTAGTCCTTGGCTCAATACTAAGTCTACAATGCTTTGTCCATTGATAGCAACTGTAGTTTCTCCAAATCCAACATAGGTAAAATTTAATTGTCCATCAATTGGAGCCATAAGTTCATACATACCATCAAAATCAGTAATTGTTCCATTGGTTGTCCCAGCTACAATTACGTTTACGCCTATCAATGGAGAACCATCAGAGGCATCAGTTACTGTTCCCTTGACAAGTTGCTGCTGAGCTGATAGCCATAGACTAAAACTCATAAACAACAGTACCAAAGGTAAAGTGTAAATTTTCTTCATAATTTTAAAGTTTTGTTATTAATTAAATTATTAGTTTAGATTATATAACCAATCAAATATCAATACATTGTTATGTACATTAGTTGTTTGGATACACGATTTAAACCATTAAGGTAAGAAATTATATTGAGTTTTGTAAATTATTTTACAAAATATTTAGATATCGGACGTAGTACTGGGGGAATTCATTCACCGATTTATTACGATAGATTCTGTTTTTATGAAAAAAGGCGAATGAATTCGCCTATACTAGGGGGTACAGTTTCCATCAAGAGGTCGGGAGACCTTTGATTCGGGAGGTCGAGAGACATTTGATTTGGACTAGACTCGAAGTGAAAAACCGAGTGCAAGGTCTCCTGACCTCTGCACGAAATCCATCAAGAGTGACCTTTGTTCTGCCGAATGCCATCAAGAGGTCGGGAGACCTTTGATTCGGACTTGACTTGAAACAACTGCTGTACCGGCGAATTCATTCGCCGATTATACGATAGATTCTGTTTTTATGAAAAAGGCGAATAAATTCGCCTGTACTAGGTATGCTTGGACAAAAAAAACTACCATCTATTAGAAACAGATGGTAGTTTTTGATATTATTTTATAATGGGAAAATGTTTATTTTAATAAACTCACATTTCCTACTATTACTTTCTCAGTACTATCGATACATATTGCTCTAATACAATAAGCATATACGTCTGGTGAAAGGGCAGCACCTTTGAACGTTCCATCCCAACCATCATTTATATTTTTTGATAAGAATATCTGCTCTCCCCATCTATTAAAAACAACTAATTCCATACTTGATATTACATTACTTCTAACATAGTAAACATCATTGTGGTCATCACCGTTAGGACTAAATGCAGTAGGTAGATATATATCTTCTTCATTACATAGTACTTCTTGATCTATAGTTATTGTTTCACACAATATATTAGTACATCCATTATTATCAGTTATTGTTACACAATATGTTGTAGTTTCTGTAGGATTAACATTAATTGTAGCTGTTGTCTCACCTGTATCCCATAAGTAAGTATATCCTTCCAATCCACCAGTGACAGCGAGTTCATACTCTTGACCAGCATAACCAGTTTGCTCTGGAGTCAATTCAAGAGTTACATCTCCGTCAAAATTATTGACTGTCACATCAATATCATGTGAGACCTCACATCCATACTCATCACTAACTACTGCAGTAATAATTCCACTTTCAGTAGGGCTTAATACCAATGTACCATCAGCATTAGTACCTATCACATTTCCATCAGCATCATAATAAGTTATGTTAGCATCTCCAACTGTGGAACTAGTATTTATAGTTATTGATTCTCCTGCACAAATCACATACTCGTCTTGCTCAACAGTAATATCTAATATTTCTGGAACAGTAATAGTTTTGGTAACTGCCTCTCCTGGACAATTTTCAGATACATCACTTAATACAACTATATAATCACCTGGTGTAGTATAAGTATTGCAAGGTGATGTACCATTACTACTAGTACCGTCTCCATTATCCCAATTAGCTTCATCATCTGTCAACCCTCCAGTACTTGTAAAGCAAACAGTATAAGTACCACATTCTAGTTCATAAGTAAAGTCAAGAATTGGAGTCTCTTCCATAGTAACTGTAGTACTAGCAACATTAGAAGCACATTCACCTCCATCTTTTACTCTAGCATAGTAAGTTTCACTTGCCACACCAATAGTAGTTTTCAAGGTATCCCCAGTCATCAATATAGTACCAAAATTAGGATCTGTTGACCATTCAAATTCTCGGCCTCCTGTATCACCAGCTACCCATAATTCTATTTCATTTCCATCACAATATACAGTCTCACCTTCAATAGTAAACTCTGAATTCTCCATAACTTCTACAGTTACTTGAGTAGTCTCAGTACAAACACCATCAGTTACAGTAACATTATAAGTTGTAGTTTCTGTTGGTGAAGCTGTAGGATTTGAAAAATCTGTTGTAGAACCAAAATCCAACCCTGTTGTTGGATCCCATGTATAGGTCCAATCAGAATTTGGATTAGCAATAATAGTAGTTGACTCACCAGCACAAAGTACATAAGGGTCATCAATTACAAGATCTATAGCAACTTCATTTGGATTTAATTCTTGATTATAAATTTTAGTACAACCATTATCAGCTACAACAATTATTGTAACTGTTAGATTATCTGTAGTTGGTATAGTTATAGTAGTAGATGTAGCATCTGTAAGATTTTGGCTTACTCCACTTGTTGAAGTAATCTCCCACTCACTAGATGTTAATTCTACTCCCTCAGGAGTAGTAAATGTACCATTTATTTCTACTACTATTGAATCTTCTAAACACTCAATAATATTGATATCAACATCGACTTGAGGTAATAATTCAGCTGATGTCAATGTTTGTGTCAAAGTATCAGCACAATTAGCAGATCCAACTATTAGTTGAATAGTAACATCTTCTTCATTCTGTAGAAATGTATCCCATACATCCTCTGTAGAATTATATGTATCACCACCTTGAGTTACTGTCCAATTTCTATCATAAGTACCTGCTGAAACAGATGTATCATCCATATGTAGAATGATTCCTTCTGTTGAACATTCTAGCACTGAAGCTTCAAATGCTGCTTCAACACCTTCTCCCGCTACTTCAATATCTTTTATCACTTGAACACTACATCCATCTTCATCTCTTATAGCAGTAAGAGCTACTTGATAAGTTCCTCCTTCAGCATAAGTATGTGTAGGATTTACTTCTGTAGAATTAGGTTCTGCATTTGGATATTCAAATAACCATTCATAGCTATCAGCTCCAGATGAATTATTAGTAAAATCTACTTCTAAACTACCACACTCAGTCTCAGAGAAACTAAAGTCAACAGTAGGTGCTTCAGAACAAATTCTTACATTATATTCAAAATCTCTTATTGTTTTACCAATTGATACTCCATTTCTAAATTCTTCAACGCAAACACCAATTAAAAACTGTCCTACTAAATTTGGAGTGGCAGTAATTACACCTGTATTAGGATCTATTTCTAGTGGTGTACCTCCCATCATATTAGCCAATGAATATGGAGCAATCCATTCAATTTCATCATAAGGAGGCGCATTATTTACAAAATCACTAGGTTGATTAGCTATTGGATTATCGATAGATAGAGAAGTATGTGGCATACATAAGCTATAGACCAATTCATCACCATCAGGATCTGTTGCTGAGTGATCAAAAACCAAATCCTGATCTTTACAGATATATATAGATCCCCAATCGTTAAAAGTAGGACTACTGTTGCATGTTTGCATTGCTGTCTCAGATATATCAACTGTGTAAGCAGAACCAGTTTCGATAGGGTCTAAAATATTACTTAAACTAACATTTCTACAACATCTTTGGTATGCCAATGTATATCCTCCAGTCAAAAATGGTAAAGTTACCGTCTTT
The DNA here is from genome assembly GCA_032361325.1 of Lepetodrilus fucensis. Lineage (NCBI taxonomy): Eukaryota > Metazoa > Mollusca > Gastropoda > Lepetellida > Lepetodrilidae > Lepetodrilus > Lepetodrilus fucensis. The sequence continues at coordinate 64,461 of JAUTBV010090309.1, read as the reverse complement.
CTATATGTAGTAGTTTCTACACATACTTGCTCACCTACAAAACCACATTCACTAGTTAGAGTTTCATTGAGAGTATCATTAAATGACAAAGGAATTTCAATCACCCCAGAACCAAAATCTCCTAATCCTTTCATGAACCAGCCATCACTAGCTCTATAGATACCGATAGAAGCAGGATCATCAAATGCAGCTTCTTCACTACCATTATAACAATCTCTCCTCATGGTCAAGGTGATTTCATATTCATTATTACCAAGACACTTATAAGTAAGGTCACCTCCCACTATATGAGTAGCGTTCAAAGTAATACTGCTACCTAATACAAGGAAAACAGCTATTACTGATAAAACCATTTTTTTTATAGAATATAGTTTCATGTTTATATTATTTATATATAATTATAATTTGGAATTTAATCTCAAATCAATATTGTTATCTAATTGTATTTACTTTCAATATTTCTACTCTTCTTTCTCTTGAAGCCTCTACGCTATATACAGAAAGTTTCTCATTTTGGTACTGATCATTGATACCTCCTGGAGCTGTATTCTCTCCAAATGAAACATCAGTAATTCTCAACTGTCCATTCTGAATGTATCTCTTTAATACTCCACCTCCATATCTATTAATTTCATTCTTCAAACTCATAACCCTTCTCTGTCCTAGCTTTAAGTTATAATCACTCTTGGCTCTAGGACTTGCATAACCTTTTACTACTACATTAAGTCGTTCTCCATTACCCAATGCTCTTGTCAACCCTTCTAAGAATAACTTCATCTTTTCGTATCCTCCTCTTACATCTACATCAAAGAATTGCCCTATGGCATTTGCATTGACTCCTTTCTTCATGAACTCACCCTTCTTAACTATATATGGAGTATAAGTCTCAGTATATGATTTGCTAGTTGTAGTAACATTAGTTCTTCTTCCTGGTCTATCATTATCAAAGTACAATACTAAAGGTAAGAATAGGTTTAAACCAGATTGTTTTTTGCCACAGTATATCTTCTTAACGATTCTACCAGATGCATCTACATCAGAAGAATTAATTGTCATAGTTTTTCTTCCGTATCGAGGATGTACCCCAACTAAAGTGTATGTCTTTCCTGGTTGTAGTTTGAAGTGAAAATCATTACTATTAGGGTTATCTCTAACTACTGAATTTTTCCTATCTGCAGAATCTGTTAGAGTAAATTTACATCCTTTTAATTCAGCATTATTCTTTGATTTATCAAATGCATAAACATCAAGAGCAACTTCATCTTTACCTAAGTATAATTTCTTAGTTATAGTCTCTGATTTCTTAATATCATTTGTACAGAATCCTAATTTATCAGAAGTATATCCGATTTTTTCAGCTACTATGTAGTAACATCTATTTCTTTTTAGCTTGAAGTTATGATCATAACCAGAGTCATTATGAACAGTTTCTAATAATTCATCTGTTTCAGCATCATATAACTTAACGGTTGTTCCATTTAATTCTCCTTTAGTATTCTTATCGTATGTCAATGCTAATAAATCAATTTCTACAGCCTCGATATCTATTTTATAAATATCATAACAACATCCTTCATTGGCATCATCAAGATATAATGAACCTTTTCTATTCGAAGACATATGTCCTACAGTACCATCTTTATCAACTGTGTAGTATATATCATTATAACTACTATTAGTCGGTGGTCCTAGATGTGTAGGTGTTGAGAACTTCTCATTATCTTTTGTTACTACATAAACATCATAACCACCAAGTCCTTGATATCCATCAGAACTAAAGTATAACTCTCCAGTTGATTCATTACAAAATGGTGTTATTTCATTTTCAGAAGTATTGATTGAAGCAACATTTATTGGTTCTGAAAATTCATTAGATCCATTTATCATTGTGTACCAAATATCGAGTTTCCCTTTTCCTCCATCTCTATCAGATACAAAATACAATAAATCTTTACCACTTTTAGCATCATGTGCTACAGATGGTTGAGTTGAAGTATAGTCATCACTATTGATAAAACTAGGTAACTTTACTGCTTCACCAAACGATCCGCCATTAACTGCTCTATAATATAAGTCACATCTAATGTCAGTAGAGTTGATATAATCACACTTAGTATAGTACATATAGCTTCCATCACTAGAGTAACTAATATTTCCCGTACTATGCATATCATCATTGATGCCACCATCGATAATCTCACCGAGTTCTCCATTCTCAGACTTCATTATCTTAGATATATTTCTCTTTGCTCCCTTATCATCTTCTTTAGCAAACTGCATAGAAGCATAATTCAAATCGTCTCCTATACTTATTCCAGAGAATTCAGAATATGGTGTATTAATTTCAGAACCCAATCTAGTAACTACTACACTTTCATCTGGACTATCGGTAATACCTTTAGACCATTCGCATGATTTCATTTCTTTATCTGCTTTATTAGAGTAGTATGAACCATCTTTACCATACTCAGTCATATATGAGTTATAAAGTACTGCTGCTTCATCATATTTTCCTTGCTTCTGCTTCATCTCTGCCAACCAATAAGTTGCCATTGGATATTTCCCAGATGTATCAATAGCAGTTAATGCAGCATAATTAGCTTCTGCAACTGTATATGAATTAAATAATCTAGCTGACTCTGCTACTTTATACAATAGATCAGTGTTATTTTCATTTTTGCTAAGTGCTTCCTTATAAAATGACAAAGAACTATAATAATCTTTGTCTAAAAACGCTGATTCAGCAGCATCCATATATGCTTGAAAGGACTGTGATGTTCCGACTTGTAAGCTTATAAGGAAAAGTAAAGTTATTTGTATAAATTTTTTCATTGTTCTTATTTTTCTAAAAATCTAAATAGAATTTTATCTATGTATATTTCTTTTTAATTTTTGAATATGGCTTAAAAAATAGGACAAGCTTTACGAGCTGCCAAAGGCTTCACCTTAGATATAATATACCTTACATGTAACTCTGGTCCTCCAGCCTTACTTGTATGTGTATTGAATGGAGATAAATCCACATCATAACTCAATCCAGCATACCAATCTCCCCACTGTACCGCTATAGTTGGATATAGTGATTCTGATGTTCTATACCCTAATCCTAAATGCAATTGTGCATTGCCACTAGATTTCTGACTTAGATAGAACTTCAATAGTCCTCCAAATAATGTCTCTCCATATTTTTCTTGAGACTGGTTGATTGCTTGTACTTGTACATCTAAAAATTGAGTCAACTGTACATTAGCAATAGCATAAAGGCTTAATCTTCTAGGTAGTCTTTGTCCTTGTGCATTGTAGTAATCAGCCTTTGGTGATGTTAAGTGAAACAATCCAGCTCCTAAATCTATCTTTGTTCTAGTAGATTTCTGCCATCTATAGTTTAGTCCAACAGCAGATTCTAGAATATTGACTCTACTAGCATCAAACCCCTCTCCACTTGGGTCATTAGCTACATAGGCTGAACCATTCCATTGCTCATCCCATGAAAGTGCCTTCTCATTAAATCCTCTGCTTGCAAAACCCAACGTAAGTCCACCTGTAAGAATATTACTCTTATTCAATGCATAAGAATAACTTCCTGACAAGTTTAAATTTGCTAGATTTAACTTAGATAAACCATCTATGTCATAATTAAATTGAGCACCTACACCAAAGAATCCTTTACTGGATTTTTTTGGTCTTAATTTGGTGTCATAAGAACCTCCTACAGTCATCCATGACTCGTTAATCTTGGCCCATTGTTGTCGGAAACTTCCAATAAATCTCTGATCTCCGTTAAATACACCTGTCAATGCAGGATTCAAATTCAAAGGTGAATTGTAAAACTGGGTGTAGTGAAAATCTTGTGCTGTTGTTTTTTCGATTTTTATTATAAAAATGGAAAAAACTGCTAATAATGTATAAAATATCTTTTTCAAATCAGTTGGTTATAGATATTAAAAAATAATGTTATAATAATAATTGCTCGACAATATGGAATTTTTAAACTCTTATCGTTCTGTAATATATATTCTTAATACTACCACAATAATCATTCTAAAAAAACCAAACCGTCTAAAATCAGTCATTTAGGGAATTCAACTCTAATTCTTTCACAAATATAGAAATAAAAACATAAACAACGCTAGGGAAACCATTAAAAAATAAAAAAACGTTACAATTTTGAGTACATTCAAATAATTCATAATGTGTATATTCTCACTCAATCAACAATATATAAAAATAACATAAAAAAATAAAATCAAAAATTATTTTCTATTGATAATCAGCATCCTATCTTTACCTTGTAAATCTTGCTCTATGGAAATACTACTAAAAACACTCAATTGCTCTACCCAAATTTTCAATAATTCTGAATTAAATTCGTTGCATTCAAAATACATTACTCCTCCTGACACTAGTCTTTTGATACCAAATGCAATTATTTTCTTATAAAACAACAAAGAATCATCATCATCGACAAATAATGCAATATGGGGTTCGTAGTCTAGTACATTTTTTTTTATCAAGGATTTTTCTTTAATATCTATATATGGCGGATTGCTAATGATAACATCCATCTTGTCTATTTCATCCCATTGGGATTCTTCTAGAATATCAAAATCCATAAAATCAATATAAACATCATAATAATTAGCATTTTGCTGAGCTACTTTCAATGCTTTTTTACTAACATCAATTGCCATCACTTCCCAATTAGGTCTTTTCTTCTTTATCGTTATTGGGATACATCCACTTCCTGTTCCTATATCAAGTATCTTAATATTGTCTTCATTAGACTTGTCCTGTAATAACTTATATACAAGCTCTTCCGTCTCTGGTCTAGGTATGAGTACATCCTCATTTACATAAAATTGGTATCCATAAAAGTCAGCTCTTCCAGTAATATATTGCAGTGGTTTGGATTTTTTCAAATCCTTGATAGCATCAAAAAGTTTATTCTTAGAAGCAGTATTAAATATAATCTCACTACTATTATAATTATATCCAAATAAATCTTCCAGTAGATATTTTGCAATATTCTTAGCTTCATTATCACTATAAATATTGCTAATACTTTCTATTATCAGATTATATGCTACTACAGGGGTCATAAATATAAAGTTGATATGAGATAACTCAAACTAATCAATATAGTATATATAATATATGACTTGAAGTGTATATAGGAACTTAGTGATATTCCATATTTTTGTTTTATAAACAAAATCATACTTATCTTTATCAATATATATACTACTAAACTTGCAATAGGTATTCCTATCAATCCAAAGAATTTTAAAAACACTATACTTAAACCAAGATTTAGCACTAACTCAAGTATAGAAAACAATAATAATAGATAATTCTTATGCATCCCCAATAGTACAACTTGAGGCATCAATACTCTACTTACAAGTACCAATAGATATATATTAAAAACTCTAGCAGACATAGTATAATCTACACTATATACCCATGTAAAGATGTATGGACTTGTCAGCATCAATACTATACTCAATGGGAACAACCACCTCATGACATGAGATAATTCTCGTTTTAATTGCTCCAATCCATCACTCATATTACTAACTAATATAGGCAATGTAGCAGTACCTATCACTCCTATAAACAATACACTAAATGGTAACTCTCTAGCACCATATCGATAGATACCAAATATCGAATCATCAAAAAAATGCTTTACTAAAAATCCATCTACATACTCCATAGCATTGCCCATAAGACTATCTCCTACAAGTGGCAAAGCAAATAAAACTAACGATCCAATTTCTATTCGAGACACAGACTTACTCCCATACTTTGACAGTAAAAAAAAGCTATAAACCATCCTTAAAAAAGCATAAATAACAAGTGCCATTATCACTTGATTTAATTCCTTAAAAACGATTATTGCACCAATGACAAGGATAGCTTGAACTAAGAATATCACTATACCATAACTCAATAATGTCCTTGCCTTATCCTTGAGAACTAATATCAATTCTCCCATAGACCCTATAGCCGAAAAAACTATAAATAAAGCAAAATAGATGAAAATATGACCTTCTAAAACCCCATAAAACAGATTTGTAATATAGAGTAGAATTACTGACAATATACCTAAAATCAGAAGTAATATCAATGTATTTGTTAGCAATTGTCTTTTTTGAATAGAATCATACTTACTATACAAAGACATCATTGATTTCAGAATCCCATTTGTCCAGAAAAAACTTACAAATGCTGATATAAAAAGAAAATATTCGTAATGAGACACTTCATTTGTCGTCATTCCTACTTTTACTAATACTATACCAGCTAATAAAGCTACTCCAAATCTAAATAGATGAAATAACTGCAATGCCCGAACGGTATTAATACTTTTTAAAAACTGGTTTATCATTCTAAATCCAACCACTTGGTTGCTTTTTCTATTTCCTCAAATTTTGAAATACTAAACTATCTTTATCAATTGGCTACAAATATAGTACTTTATCCCATATTTACTCATCAACTAAAAAAATGGTCAGATTATTGCAGTATATACATTATACAATAACAACGTAATCACTGTGAAAACAAAAAATATCACAAATCAATACCAAGTAATGGACTTCTCTGAACTAGATAAAGAGGGTCAATTGATGCTAGAGATGGCGGAGAAGCAGGCTAAAAAAGCATATGCTCCTTATTCCAAATTCTATGTTGGTTCTACAGTATTATTAGAAAATGGTGAGATGGTCACAGGTTGCAATCAAGAGAATGCATCATACCCACTAAGCCTATGTGCAGAACGAGTGGCTCTGTTTGCTGCTCATTCCAAATATCCTACAGTGCCAGTCAAACGACTAGCTATCGTAGCTATCAATCCAAACAACAAAGTCATGGAACCAATAACTCCATGCGGATCTTGTCGTCAAGTTATAAGAGAATCTGAAATAAGATCTAACAATGATATGGAGATAATCCTCAAAGGTGAAACTGACAAGATATTTGTATTTGAAACAATTAAATCATTATTGCCACTATCATTTGATTCAAGTTCTTTGTAGGGATTTCTGGATATAACTTTGTATGGATAAGATCAATATTCTATCTACACATACTAACTTTATAAAACAATTTTACTATATTTACCGATAGAGAATTGAGTTTTGTTAGAATTATGATTAGTATGTATAAGAATATTATCTCTAGATTGTTATATAAGTATATTATTCTGCCTTGGATAACATGTTTCATGATTCCGAATAACACTGTTACTTGCCAATCATTAGCTTTTGATCTGTTAGACGGTAAAGATAAAATCACAATTCCCTTTGATTATCAATCAGGTTATATAGTTCTTGATTTAAAATTTCATAACTCTATTCCTTTAAAATTTATTTTTGATACTGGTTCTGAAAGTACTATTTTACTACAAAAAGAAATAGCTGAATTAATGCAATTGCCATATTCAAAAACAATAAATATCCAAGGAGCCGATTTAAGAGACACTATAAATGGTTATATATGCCGAAATGTATTTTTGCACGTAGATAAACTTACGAATGTAAAAAGAGATATTATTGTTTTGGAGAGAGACGTACTTAAACTTGACAAAATACTGGGTCAGAGAATACAAGGAATTATTGGAACATCATTCTTCAAAGGACTCGTAGTACAGATAGATTATAAAAATAACAAATTAATAATATATGACAGCAGAACATTTGATAATAAAATCTTAAAATACCATAAAGAAATTGAAGCTAATTTCAAAAAATCAAAAGCATATATTAATTGTAGAATACAACTCAAGAAAAATAGAAATCAGTTTGTAAATCTTTTGGTTGATACTGGAGCAGGTGTATCTATATTACTCTATGATGAACACTCAATATCTGATGCTGAAACTAAAATCCCTACTGGCAAAATGGGCATTATTGTAAGTGGAGAACTAATGGGGTATCTTGGCAAACTACATCACCTTAGCTTTGGTGAATTTGAGTTTAATAATATTATTAGCAATCTTATACAGCAAGATAGTCTGCTCAAAGAAAAATTGATTGTTGTAGAAAAAAAAGGACTTATTGGTAACACTATTCTATCTAGATTCAATATTGTTTTTGACTTTCTAAATGGGAAAATCTACTTCAAAGCTGAAAAAAAATATAATGAGGAATTTGAATATGATAAAAGTGGTATAGAACTATATGCAACTGGTCTCAAACTTAATAGATACCTAGTTCATACTGTATTAGACTATTCTCCTGCTTATTTTGCAGGAATAAAAAAGGGTGATATCATCAAAAAACTAAATGGTCGAAAATGCTCCAATAGAGGTCTAAGTAATATAAGCAATATTTTTAGCAGAAATATAGGAACAGAACTCAGAGTCTCAATTCTAAGAGACCAAAAAGTATTAAAAAAACGTTTTATCCTCTACGATTTCCTTCTTCCAATATGGAAAAACCAGAAATATATATGGCCTGATAGACAAAGCTATGATTTTTATTAAATAATAAAGAAAACACTTTTATTTTCAAAATCAATAAAATCACTTTAATTAGTTTTTAGACATCACTTCACATACTTTGTTATCTTCGCTAAGTCATCTTTGATTTGATTATAGACTGATTGGTACGAAAGGTCAAATTCTGCCTTTGTTCGATTTATCTTTACCTTTGCTGCATTCAATTCAGAATTGCTAGCTTTTAGTTTTGCTTTGTGAGCTTCAATCTCCTTTTTGATTAATTCTATTTGCTTTTCTTTCTCTATAATTGCATTCTCTAAACCCTTGAAATCTTGCTTACGCTGTGTGATTTGTTTGCTTACCTGATTTTTTAGAGCATCATCAAATTTTTTCTCCTCTCGCTTCAAAATATCTATATAGAACTGAGCACTATCTTTTAATTGCTGGGCAGTCACACCCATAGTCTTTGCCATAGCAAAGGCAGATTCATATCGAGTTTCTTCTAGCATAGACTTATCTAGATTCTGAAGTGTTTGCTTATATTCAAGATAATCAAATCCTTCCATATTATTTCGCTCGATTGACTTGAGAAGTTTATCAATAAATTTTGGATTTATTTCCCCTTCAATAGCCTTTCCAATTATCGGGTCACTTTCAAATGTCTTTTCTATTTTATTAGTCGATTTAGATGACTGTTTATCAGAAACTGAATCTTTTTTTGACTCTACCTTTTGGGGTGTTGAACCATCATCAACTACAAATAAGTTTTTTAGTTTTTCAAACATTTGAATTACAGTTTTAGGATTGTGAATAAAATCAGAATACAAATATAATTATTTTTTTTCAAATGATATAGTAATCATAAAGGTAGGTGCAATTTCATTTTTAATCCGTCTGCATCAGAAAATAAAAATCAAAGAAGACATTTTTTTTGCTTATAGCTACTACTAGTAAGATTTAGTTTAAATTTGCATTATGAATTCATCTATCGATATATATAATAACACAAAATCTAATCTGCCAATACGTATTTCTTTTAACAAACAAAGTTTACATCAGCTGATAGGTCTTCAGATAGATAAAATCCTTGATAAACAAGAATCTGTAGCTCATGATTTTTATACTCTGGAACTTACTAGATCAAAACCAATAAACCTTAGCAAAAAGGACAATTCTTTCTTTTTAACTATAGACCTACTAGGAATGATAGCAGGAAAAGGGCTACTCAAAAAAGCAAATGCTTCTGGTGAAATCACTGTAGATATCAAAATAGACTACCATAGTGTTGAAGGAAAATATCTCATGTTCGATATACTGATTAATAAATATAATTGGACTATAGAACCAGTCATAAGTCTTGGAACTAAAAAAATATCAATTGGAAAAATTATCAATTCATTATTAGATATTGCAATCGATAAAATACAAGAAAAAATAAATAACTTGACGTTGAGTCCATTGTTACCTATCGATTTTATACAAGAACAATTAGCTGAACTAAATCATATTGAACTAGCTATCAACCAATCTAAACTACAGGTAGAAATTCAACAACCCAATCTATATATCAATGACATTGAAGTTAATGAGACCAAATACACTATTGTATGTAAAGCAGAACAATTAATCTCAATAAAAGAAAGCCAAGATAACTATCCTCTCCTACTTGGTGAGAATCTATTAATACATATCGACCAATCCAATACATTTAAGAGAGAACGTGTATCAATTCCCATAAAACTAACATATGGATTTATAGAAAATATTATTAAAGAAAGATTTAGGTCTTCTCCATTGGAAATAATGGGAAAAGAAATAATTATTCTTGATACAAAAATAAAATACTACAAAAAAAATACTCTTGCAATAAATATCAATACTAATCAAAAAATACTGCACTCATTCGATCTGATTGTATCAACAAGTTTGGATGTCGAGAAACAAGAAATCCTGCTAGATATTAAAAAGATTGATTTGTTGGAAAGCAATTTTATTGGGAAGTCATTGATGATAATGGATAGTCTTATCAAAACCAGTATCACAAAAAAGATAAGTCCCCTTCGTCTCAATGAAGCCATGTCTCAAATAAAAAATAGTATTACTGGCAAATTACATGAATTAGCTATAGAGAAAAATATAGATATTGTGATAGACCAAGATAAAATAGAGCTTCACAGATTTGAAATAGGGGAAGATAATATAGTTATAATCATTAGTAGTGAAGCTAAGTTAGAAGTGGGTATCAAATGAAAAACCCTTAAAAGATAAATATTATACTAACTCTTTATACAATTCAATCAACTGTTCGGTCAGTTTTTTCTCATCAAAATTATCTTTTATATATCTAGATACTTTTAGGCATCTTTCAATTGGATAAACTCCATTTTCAATACTTATAATAGCACTAGCAATATCGGCTGGAGATTCAGGATCAATCTGGATAATATCAGGACCTCCTGCCTCTGGCAATGAAGATCTATTTGAACTAATTATTGGAGTATCCATCAGACCTGCTTCTATCAATGGTATCCCAAAACCCTCGATAATAGATGGATATATCAATGCTTGGGCATTTCGGTATATCTCTCTCAAATCCATATTGCTTACTCCTTTCAAAAAATAGAATAGATTAGATATCCCCTCTCCTTTTATATAGTCATTTACAGTATTTAGATATCTAGTTCCTTTACCAACTACAACTATAGGATGTCGATCTTTTGCTGGCATCATAGCTAAAGCTTTAGCAATATTCATAAGCCCTTTTCGCTCGATAATCGAGCCAACATACAGATAATACTTGGAGGGAATAGTATAGGGTGGCTCTAAATCTAGTTGCAAATCATCACCTTCAATAAAAGTAGAACCACAGGCTTGATAAATAACTTCTATACTATCCTTATCTGGTTTGTAAAATCTCAATATATCATTTTTTGTTGCTTGACTTATCGATAGGACTTTATCAGCCTTATCAACAGCATATTTGCTCTTAAGATGATATATTTTCCTATCAAATAACTTGTAATGGCGTGGATAGACTTCGAATATCAAATCATGAATAGTCACTATAGACTTCACATTAGATTTATGTATTCCATAGGGGAGTTCATTGCTAAGACCATGATATAAATGGATATTGTCCCTTATTAAGTCATTAACCAAAAACTTAGACCTCCATATGGATTTAAAATATTTTGGTCCAGTATGAATAGTAAACTTATCTTTATTAAGAAAGTATCTTGTATCATCATTCTCTCTAATTCTATCAGTATATAGATGATAATTATGTTCTGGAAAATACAACTGAAGATTACGAACTAGGGTTCTACTATAATTCCCAAGTCCTGTACTATTATTAAACAATCTTTTAGCATCAAACCCTATATTCATCTATCAAATATTTTATACTATTAAAGTCTGGTGCTTTCATATAAAACCACCAGACTTTAAAAAAAATGTTTTTGTAAAAAAGGTCTAAACCCTAGTGAGTTAGACTAAATACAAATATGCTACTCTTTAGATGCTTTATAATCACTCATAAGCTTCTTTTGTAAATCTCCTGGGACTTGACTATATGCAGAGAATTTTCTAGTAAATCTAGCTCTCCCTTGAGTCAATGATCTCAAAGATGTAGAGTATTGATACATTTCCATCAATGGTATTTTAGCCATAATCTTTTGATAATGACCTGCTGCATCCATTCCCATCACTATAGATCTTCTAGTCTGCAAATCTCCCATCACATCTCCCATGGCACTATCTGGCACCAATACTTCTACGTCATAAATTGGTTCTAATAACTGAGGCTTTGCTTTTTCAAAATTTTCTTGAAAAATATGACCTGCAGCTAACATAAATGCCATATCATTTGAATCAACAGCATGCATCTTTCCATCATATATCGATACTCTGATATTCTGACAATATGATCCTGTCAATGGTCCTTCTTCCATCTTCTGCAATATACCTTTCTTAATAGCATTTATATATTTGGCATCAATAGATCCACCAACTATACACCAGTAAAATGACAATACGCCACCCCACTCTAGTTCTATTTCTTCTGTCTTTCTAACAGTTAGTCCATATGGCTCTGGCATACCTTCTGTATATGGTTCTATACGCATATGAACTTCTGCAAATTGTCCTGAACCACCACTTTGTTTCTTATGACGATATGAACCTTCTGCCATTTTAGTAATAGTCTCACGATAAGCTATTCTAGGCTTCTCAAAATCTAAGTGTAGCCCAAAAACTTTCTCTATTCTATATTTTATCAAGTCTAGATGCAATTGTCCTTGTCCATGGAGAATTGTTTGCTTCAACTGTACTGACTGCTCTACTTGCAATGTAGGGTCTTCTTCTTCTATTTGATGCAATGCTCTAAATACTTTTTCTATTTCATTTTTATCTGGTGGTACTATAGCCGCTCGTATTCTTGATTCAGGGAATGTCATTCTCTCAATTTGAATATTAGTACCCTTAGCATTTAATGTTTGATTAGTATGAGAATTCTTAAGCTTCACAGTAACTCCGATATCTCCTGCAACTAATGAATCAACCTTTACTCTATTCTTTCCTTCAGCTACAAACACTTGGTTTATACGTTCTGATTCACGATTATCAGCATTTACTAATTCATCTCCTGCTTTAATTTCTCCGGCATAAACTTTGAAATAAGATACAATACCAACTTGTGGTTCAGATATGGTCTTATATATAAATATACTTGTCAACCATTCAGAATCCATCTTCAATGTCTTTCCTTCTTCCACTAATTTTGTCTCTCCTCTATCAGCTGGAGAAGGTGCTATATCATTGATAAAGCCCATAACTCTACCTGAGCCTTCATTTTTTAATGCTGAAGTGATAAATACAGGATAGATTTCATGCTTAGCCAATGCTATTCTTAGTCCATCAGCTAAATCCTCTTCATTAAGAGTCCCTTCTTCAAAGTATTTCTCCATTAATCCATCTTCATTTTCAGCAGCAGCTTCTACCAGTGCATTATGCATTGCTTCTGCTCTAGGCAATTCAGACTCAGGAATCGCAACTTTCTTTGGATTACCACCTCTTTCTTCGAATACATACATAATCATACGCAATGCATCTACAATGGTATCAAACTCTCCTCCTTGATTTAAAGGATACTGAACAGGCAAGACTTTGCTTCCAAATCTTTCTTGTGCTTGAGCCAATGTCTTATCATAATCTGCTTTATCGTGATCAACTTGGTTTATCACAAATATCGTAGGAGTAAAATTCCTATCTACATATTCCCATATCAATTCTGTTCCTACTTCCACACCATTTGCAGCATTAAGAACCATCAATGCAGTGTCTGCAACCTTAAGTGAAGATACTACCTCTCCAATAAAATCATCAAACCCGGGTGTATCAATAATATTTATTTTTGAATCCTTCCACTTTACATGAGTCAATGAACTAAAAATTGAGTTTCCTCTATCTTTTTCGATTATGGTATAATCAGAAACTGTGTTTCCTTCTTCTACTGTACCTCTTCTCTCTATCGCACCTGATTCATACAACATGGTCTCAATTAAACTGGTTTTACCGCTTTTGGAATGGCCTAAAACAGCTACATTCCTAATGTTTTTTGTTTTTACACTCATGATATATATATAAGTTTAGATTTAAAAAATAAATATTGTTTCGCTCTTCTATAAATTCTATTTTAGTGATTAAAATCGAGTTGAAAGGTACGAATAATTACGAATAAAAAAGACAATTATATCCTCAAATTATTAAGAACTTCTATTCATAATTATAATTAATTAAGTATTAATTATTCATATATTGATTATAATGGTTATATTTATATCATCCAATTCTTTATTATTGACATATTGCTTATACCATTTATAAAACTTTTTATTTCAATATAAAAATATTACTTTTACGACAAATTAATATTTCACCATACATATATAATAACATGAACACAACAAACAACACAGAATCAGGAAGATTAATGCAATTGGAAGACAAATATGGAGCACATAATTATCATCCATTGCCAGTAGTTCTCAAGAAAGGAGAAGGTGTATATGTATGGGATATGGAAGGAAAAAGATACTATGATTTTCTATCTGCTTACTCTGCAGTCAACCAAGGACACTGTCATCCAGACATAGTAGGAGCTTTGGCAACACAAGCAAAAGAACTAACTTTAACCTCTAGGGCTTTTTATAATGACCAGTTGGGTCCTTATGAAGAATATCTAACTTCATTCTTTGGCTATGATAAAGTATTACCAATAAATTCTGGTGTTGAAGCAGTAGAAACTGCATTAAAAATATGCCGTAAATGGGCTTATGAGAAAAAAGGAATCGAAACAAATAAAGCTAAAATAGTATTTGCTAGTGGTAATTTTCATGGAAGAACTCTAGGAGTTATATCTGCTTCAGTAGATCCAGATGCTACTACGGGTTTTGGACCTTTTCTCCCTGGTATTATGGTGATTCCTTATAATGACATTGATGCATTAAAAATTGCACTAAAGGATCCTGATATTGCAGGATTTATTGTAGAACCTATACAAGGAGAGGCCGGCGTATATGTACCTGATGAAGATTATTTGCCACAGGCTTTTGATATCTGTAAAGAGAATAATGTACTATTTATAGCTGATGAAGTCCAGACTGGAATTGCAAGAACAGGCAAGATGCTTGCATGTGATTACTTCGATATAAAACCCGATATTTTGATTCTTGGAAAAGCTCTTTCAGGAGGAGTATTCCCTGTATCAGCAGTATTAGCTGATGATCCTGTGATGATGGTTATTAAGCCTGGTGAACACGGTTCGACTTTTGGTGGTAATCCACTTGCTTGTGCTGTTGCTACCGCAGCATTGGAAGTTATCAAAAAAGAAAACTTAGTTGAAAATGCTTATAATCTAGGAATGATTTTCAGAGAGCGAATGAATAAAATGATAGAAAAAACTGAACTTGTCAATAGTGTCCGAGGCAAAGGTTTGCTAAATGCTATATTAATAAATGATAGTGAAGATAGTGATACTGCATGGAGACTATGCCTCGCTTTAAGAGACAATGGACTTCTAGCAAAACCAACTCATGGCAATATTATTAGATTTGCTCCCCCATTAGTTATGAATGAAGAGCAAATTGATGATTGTTGCAATATTATAGAAAAGACTATTTTGGAGTTTGTTGTATAAATCTGGATATGATATTATTGATTCAAATTCAACTTCTCAATCTTAACTATTGGTCCTGGACATGAATTTTCATGACACGAGATACACGTATTTATAAGGTTTTTATATTTAGAAACCTGATTCGTCATATTAGCTGTCTTCATCTGATTTAGATGAGCTAACCATGCTTTAGCAAAACCTTCAAAGGTTTCATTCTTCATATCTTCATCTGTCGGAGTATCAGTTAATAACCTATCAAAATTTGGAACTTTTGTTATCTGTTTCTCTGTCTCAATTCTGTACTTCATTACAGCCATAGACTCATACATATCCCTCATTGTTAGTGCTAATTCACTATCTCCATTGGGATTTCCAAACCAATTTCCTTTGACCATTTCAATCTTAGGCTTACATGCTACCATCGTAATCGCCAATACTAGCAATATCATTAAAAACTTATTTTTTATCATTGTATAATATTTTATTTTACAAAAATATAAATTTTAGACCAAACAAGAGCCTAGGACAAGAATGAATTATAATAAATAAAGAAATGCATAGTAATTCCCCCCACTGTACAGGCGAATTCATTCGCCTATTTCCAAAAACGTACTTACCCACACAAGCGGCGAATAAATTCGCCGATACTACACTCTCTCATTCATAAAACAATTTACTTTTCAAAAAAACCTTGCTAGATTCAATAGAACTTCTTTATATTTGTTGTTGAATATAAATTATATAAACAAAGAAAATGTATAGATTAGTAATATTTTTTGTGATAATGATACTCCTCTCAGTCTCTGGATGTAAAGACAAATCTAAAATTGTAGATCTAGGTATATCTGATGATAAGCTAACTAATCTAATCGTTGATATGCATTATCTAGAAGGCATCATTCAAAAAACACATAAGTCAGAAAAAGATAGTATTCGAAACTTGATTAAAGATAAAATTATCAAAATATATGAGATCAAATCAACTGAGGAATTAGATAGTTTACTATCAAAAGCACAGTCTTATCCACAATATTTCAAAGAAATCCAACTGAAAGCATTCAATATACTCGATAGCTTAGAAAAAGAAGTGAGCAAACCAATGGACGCCAAGGATAAAAAATAGGATACTTTCAATTCTGTCCAATATACAGTGAATATATATTTTAGTATTGTATCACAACTCTCCTTCAAAAACACCATCAATATCAGTAAAATGAACTTTTACTCCTGATATTTTAACTTCATTTTTCCATTTCCATAATTGCTTATTATTTGAAGAGTGATCTATTATGATATGCCTCGGATTAAATTCTTCTAAATATGTCTCAATTCGTTTTCTGCTTGGCGAACCTATAACTAAGTAATCAATATCTTGCGGTGTATCGAAATGAGGAATATCCTCCTCTTTTGAAAAATAGAATAGTTTCTTTCCTACTTCCAAAAATCCTTTCTGATAATTAATAACTCCATCCTTGTATATTGTATCCTGACCAATTACTACTTGCTTATTTATTGATTTGTGAAGTCGATGATTGTAAGTCAAGAATTTAAGATTCTTAGATGACATATCGACAGTATGGACACTATATACATAGTCAGAGATATAAATATCAGTTACCGAATTCCCAAAACTATCATAGACAATAAAATCATAGTTATCTTCATATGAAAAGGTGTGAGTCATATGAGCCATAATAAAAAAAATAATACCAATAAGTGCATAGAACAATGAAGTCTTAGATTTTACAAAATAATAAAAAGCACTAAAAATAATTATCACGTATATAGTTACCATCATAGTTTTATTGATAAATATGCCATCAATATTTGACATTGGCCACTTATTTATCCATCCTATTCCAGCAATTAATAACTTTAAAGTCGCTTGTAGCAATAAAGCAATAATCTTACTCAATGAGGGTATAAGATAATGAAAGAATACTAATCCTATCCCGAGACTAATAATTATAGCTGCTGCTGGTATAGCTATCAATCCACTGATAAAAAAATACGTCGGAAACTTATGGAAATAATAAACTGTAATAGGAAAAACCATAAGCTGTGCGGCTATCGAAACACTTATCATATTATATGAATAACTCAACAACCAATGTTTAAAATATATCAACCTATTTATTGGATAGTAAAATACCATGATTCCTAAAATAGCTAAATAAGAAAACTGAAAACTCGCTTGAAACAACATAAATGGGTTATATAGCAACATTATAAATGCAGAAAATGCAAGCAAATTATAATTACTAGTAGCAGGTCTCCATGCTCTTGCCACGATAAAGATAGCATACATTATAGTCGCCCTCATTATAGCAGGTGCCATACCAGTCATCAATCCATATATAAATACACCAGCTACAATCAGAATTGTCTTAATGCCTTTTATATATTTAAATCTAAAAGGTATTAATCTCATCATCATAAATAATACTCCTGCTACAAACCCAACATGCAGTCCAGAAACAGCAAGTACATGTACTGCCCCAGAATTTGTAAAGCTTTCGTACAAATCAGCATCCAAATTATTCTTAATCCCTAACAACATAGCAGCAGCAATCGCTTGTTGATCTTTATCAGGAATATATTCAACTATAATGTCATAGAACTTCTCTCTCCATTTCTGAGTCGCTAGATATAGAGAAAAACTAGTTGAACTCTCTAGATTCAAGATATCTTTTGTACCAATATATGCCTGTAGATTAACATCACGATAATACAAGTAGTTTTTATAATCAAATACATGTGGATTAGAATTTGCTCTTACTGGATAAATCTTGGTATTTATAAGCATTTTATCACCAATACCAATATCATATCTAAGTTTTGTACTATCAATATACAAAAGAATCTTACCAGATACTGGATGTACAATATTGAGATTATCCAATATTCCATATGACTCTGCTATGCATCTTAAACGCTTTCCTGATTTAGGGTTTTCTTTTACTTCTACTAAAATATACTGAGCTTCATCATTATGAACACCGATATAATCAATCTGACGTGCAGGACTATGCATCATATAATTAGCATATCCCAATAAAAACATAGAAATCATCAATAATACGCCTGGTACCCAACGATAGTATATTGACCATCTCTTAGTAAATAACACTACAAATAGAGAAGCCAAAATAGGTATTACCAATAATAATTGAATATAAAACAATCTAAAATAATCAGCAACAAAAATACCCAATACAAAGAACAGCAATATTCTAACAAATGGAATCTGTTGCTTAGTAATCATAAGGCAAGATTTAAGACAATACAATAATACTAAATATAAGCCTAATAACCAAATTATTAGCTTATATTTCAATATATATCCAATCTAGTCCATTAAAAACCTATAATATTGACAAATAATAAGGACAAAAACAAAATCCTTGACAAACCAGAGGTCTATCAAGGATTTATAAAACTTCCATTCAATAAATTCTCTATTTCTTTTTAGTAACTTTCTTTGCCTTTTTCTTCTTTGCTTTAAATGCAGAAGGAATTTCAGCTTTAACCAATTTCTTGACATCCTCTAAGGTTAATTTTGCAGCTTGCTCAGGAGTCATTCTCATGTCTTTCACTTTAGGAAGTTTAATTGACTTTTTCTTAAATCTAATAAACGGTCCCCATCTTCCATTTTCAACAGCAAGTTTTTCAGATTCCCATCTGTGAATATATCTATTTGCTTCTTTTACTAATTTTGCTTCTATTAATTCATGACACTCTTCTACAGTTATATTATCAGGGTCAAATCTTTTAGGAATATTCACAAAGAATCCATCATACTTCAAGAAAGGGCCAAATCTTCCTTTCGCTTTAGTATAATCAATACCTTTATATGTTCCTATAGGAGCAATCTCTATTAATTTTTCTTTGATTAGTTCATGAGCTCTCTCCAATTTCAAATCTAGCGGATCTTCACCTCTTGGGATACTTATATAAAGTTCATTATACTTGATATATGGGCCAAATCTACCTGATGCGATTACAACTTCTTTACCTTCAAACTCTCCCAATGTCTTAGGAAGTTTAAAAAGCTCCATTACTTCATCAAAATTGATAGTTTCAATAGACTGCCCTGGCTTTAGACTTGCAAATATAGGTTTTCCTTCTTCACCTACTTCTTCTACTGTTCCAATCTGAGCTACAGGACCAAATCGTGACATCTGAACTAATACAGTATGACCAGATTTAGGATGTTTACCTAAATCTCTTCTTCCTTTTTCTTTCCCTGTTTTAGCAAGTGCATCTTCTACATGCTTATGAAAAGGACCATAAAAATCAGATATTAC
Organism: Lepetodrilus fucensis; assembly: GCA_032361325.1. Taxonomy (NCBI): domain Eukaryota; kingdom Metazoa; phylum Mollusca; class Gastropoda; order Lepetellida; family Lepetodrilidae; genus Lepetodrilus; species Lepetodrilus fucensis. Next base: position 44,537 of record JAUTBV010090309.1, on the reverse strand, counting down.
ATCTGCCCATTCTACTTTGCCACTTGCAATTTTATCTAGCTGATTTTCTACATCTGCTGTAAATTTGTAATCAACAATTTCTTCAAAATTATCACCCAAAAACTTAGTAACTAACATTCCTATATCACTAGGTATCAACCTATTTCGGTTAGCTCCATAGTTCTCCATCTGTTCTACTTTGTCTATCTTTCCATCTTCCAATTTTAAAGTTACAAACTTTCGCTCTTTCCCTTCACGCTGCTCCTTTGATATATAACCACGTTTTTCATCCATCAATCTACCAATAGTTGGAGCATATGTAGATGGTCTTCCTACACCAATCTCCTCCATCTTTTTAACCAAACTTGCTTCAGTATATCGAGCTGGTGGCTTAGTAAATCTCTGCTTGCTCTCCATGTAGTCAAGATCCAAAACTTGCCCTACTGATAAGGGTGGTAACATACCTTTATCAGCTTCTTCATCATCAGTAGATGCCATATACAACTTTAGGAAACCATCAAATACCACAACTTCACCAGTTGCCTTTAGAATTTCTGGTCTAGTAGAAATACTAATTTCAGCGGTTGTTTTCTCCAATTCAGCTGGTGACATCTGTGAAGCAATAGCTCTCTTCCAAATAAGTTCATACACTTTTTGTTGATCACTATCCTTACCTGCAGACTTCCTATCAAAAGCTGTTGGCCTAATGGCCTCGTGAGCCTCTTGAGCACCACTATCTTTGGTTTTAAATTGTCTCGTATGTAGATATTTTTTACCATAATCCTTTTTTATCTCTTCCGCTATACCATCCAGAGCAGTCTGACTAAGACTGACAGAATCTGTTCTCATATAAGATATCAAACCCTGCTCATACAATCGCTGTGCAGTACTCATTGTTCTTCTTACACTAAAACCAAACTTTCGACTTGCATCTTGCTGCAAAGTAGAAGTTGTAAATGGTGGAGCAGGATTACGCTTATGTCTCTTAGCTTTAAGATCTTTAATCGTAAAGTTAGCATTTTTGCAATCAGTAAGAAACTTATTGGCATCTGACTCGACTTTCATTCTATTGGGAAGTTCAGCTTTTAATATAGCTTGTTTCCCATTTTTGCTATCTACATTAAAAAAAGTTAATAGCTTAAAAAATGATTCTGGTTGAAATGCATTTATTTCTCTTTCTCTCTCCACAACCAATCGCAATGTTACGGACTGAACTCTTCCCGCTGAAAGGTTAGTTTTTACCTTTCTCCATAAGGTTTGTGATAATTCAAATCCAACTAATCTATCCAATACTCTTCGAGCTTGTTGAGCATTTACGACATCCATATCTACAGTTCTTGGATTGTCAACAGCAGCCAATATCGCAGGCTTAGTAATCTCTCTAAATACAATTCTCTTTGTTGTATCAATATCTAGTCCTAAGACTTCGCAAAGATGCCATGATATAGCTTCACCTTCACGATCCTCATCCGTCGCTAGCCATATATGGTCAGCCTTTTTAGCCTTAGCTTTTAGCTCTTTTACAACTTTCTTTTTATCAGGGGATACAATATATACAGGTTTAAACTTTTTATCAAAATCAATACCCATATTTTCTTTCCCTAAATCCCTTACATGTCCAAAACTTGATTTTACTTCAAAATCCTTCCCAAGGTATTTTTCGATAGTCTTAGCCTTAGCTGGCGACTCAACAATTAATAGATTTTTTGCCATATTATTATTAAATTTGACTGTAAAGGTAATAATTTTCAAATACCAACAAATTCTAATTGCAATAATTCCACATTAGTTATTCTATATTTCCGCATTTTAACAATAAACCATGACAATATATGACTCTTTAGACTACTCTTTGGTTCTCTTTTAGGCTTCAATAATTGTCAAAAAAGGCATCATAGTAACTACTATTACATATATTGAATCCAAATAAAATTTAAAATCTAAAAATAACTAAAAAATAACCAACCCCAGATCAACACCTAAAGTATATGGGATTTCAAAGTAATAGTTGAAATAAAAATTAAAAATCCTGTCTAAATCTAACTTAAAAAAAGAGGACAATCGATAAAAAAGCAAAAAAAAGCTGATTCAAATAAATGAATCAGCTTCTAGTAGCGGGGGCTGGACTTGAACCAACGACCTTCGGGTTATGAGCCCGACGAGCTACCAACTGCTCCACCCCGCGATATATTTTTAAATAGAAAATCGTTATTTTCTATATGTTATTTATCAATTGGACGACAAAGGTAAATAATTTCTATAATAGAACTAATAATTATTAACTTTTGTTCAATATATTTGTTGTAAATACTGTTTACATGGTTATAGCAAATTACTAGATTGCGAGGAACTATGAGACAACAAATTTAATCTATGAAATACAATTTATTAATTCTAATTCTAATCTTAATGACTAAAACAGGGATATCTCAACTTACAAATGAAGAAATTGCAATATTTGGAGCTGGTTGTTTTTGGTGCATCGAAACTCAAATAGAAGAACTAAAAGGTGTTAAATCCGTAGAATCAGGATATAGTGGTGGCGAAGTAAAAAAACCTAGTTACAAGGATATCTGTACTGGATTATCTGGTCATGCTGAAGTTGCTAAAATTACTTTTGATCCAAGTATTATTTCTTTTCAAGAACTATTAGAAGTATTCTGGACTATTCATGATCCTACAACATTAAACCAACAAGGTGCCGATATAGGTACTCAATATCGCTCTGTAATATTTTATACTTCAGAAGAACAAAAAATCATAGCTGAAAAATCAAAATTAGATTTAGCACCACAAATTTGGGAAAACCCAATAGTAACAGAAATAACTGCATTGGATGTTTTTTATAAGGCAGAAGAATATCATCAGGACTATTACAAATCCAATCCAAATCAAGGGTATTGTAGAGCAGTTATAAATCCTAAACTATCAAAATTTAGAAAGCTCTTTAAAGAAAAACTAAAGGACAAGAACAAAGAGTAGAGAATTGACAGTTGTAGCCAGTTAAAGACAAACTATGCAGAAAAGAGTGAAATTTGATTTTGAAATATACTATACGAAATGGAGGAAATATTAAAGTGGAATATTTTCGCCTTGATATTAAAGGTATCCTTATGAAGTATTGATAGATTCTTTAGGTAATATTAAATATGATTATTAGATTTTAAGATTCCTAAGTTCTTTACTAAGTAAACCATCCTAATACACCATTTAAATCGCCACTAACCATACAGTAACCGTTATCACATTCAAAAAAATTAAACATACATTGGAAACTGTTCCATGTATTTATTAACTTCTTTCCTTGTCTGATTTATGATAGATTCATTATCAATATTATTAACAATATGATCAATCCATTCAACTACCTTCACAAAATCCTTTTCACCAAATCCTCGTGTAGTCATTGCTGCTGCACCAATACGCATACCAGAAGTCACAAAAGGTGATTGAGTATCAAAAGGCACCATATTTTTATTGATAGTTATATCAGCCTTCACTAATGCATTTTCAACTGCTTTCCCTGTTACTTCAGACCCTTTCGATCTTAAGTCTATTAGAAGTAGATGATTATCAGTTCCTCCAGATACTATATCATAACCAAGCGAATTAAACATATCACTCATTACTTTAGCATTTTTTATTAGATTGCCAGTATATTCATTATAGCTATCAGTTAATGCTTCTCCAAAGGCAACAGCTTTCGCAGCAATAATATGCTCTAATGGACCACCTTGCATACCAGGAAATACTCCACTATTTAGAATAGAAGACATCATTATAGGATTTCCCTTTTTAGTCTTTCTACCCCAAGGATTTTCAAAGTTATTCCCCATCATAATAATTCCCCCTCTAGGTCCCCTAAGAGTTTTGTGTGTGGTAGAAGTAACAATATGACTATACTGCATAGGATCATTTAGTCTATTAGTAGCTATCAATCCAGCAGGGTGGGCAATATCAGAAAGCAGCAGTGCTCCTACTTCATCAGCAATAGCTCTAAATCGCTTATAATCCCAATCTCTTGAATATGCAGATGCTCCACATATGATAAGCTTAGGTTTAACTTCTTTAGCTTTTGCCTCGACCTTATCCATATCGATAATTCCAGTCTCCCTTTCTACTCCATAGAAATGAGGATTAAATACCTTTCCAGAAAAATTCACATGCGAACCATGTGACAAATGTCCACCATGTGATAAATCAAAACCCAATATACTGTCACCAGCTTGCAATACAGCTAAGAAAACTGCAGCATTGGCTTGTGCCCCAGAGTGAGGCTGTACGTTAGCATATGAAGCACCAAATAGCTCTTTTAATCGGTCTATTGCAAGTTGCTCAACTTGGTCAACAATTTCACAACCTCCATAATATCTCTTCCCAGGGTAACCCTCAGCATATTTATTAGTAAGACAACTGCCAGCAGCCTTCATAACCTCTGGACTAGTAAAATTTTCAGAAGCTATTAATTCTATACCTCTACGTTGTCGATTAAGTTCCTTATCTATTAATTCAAATACGATATCGTTCATTTTTCTCTTATATTTAATTAAGCTGTAAATGTAAAAAATTAGCTCAACTATATATTTATTTTTAGCAATAATAATAAAAAAAGAAAGCTTAATAAAAAAAGAAAGCTTAATAAAAAAAGAAAGCTTAATAAAATAAAGAAAGCCTCCTGACATTCATCAAGAGGCTTTCAAATTATCTCAAATACAAATTAATTTATATTTATTTTACTCCTAAAGATCTTAGAGTTTCAAAATCCAAACTTCCGATTGGTAAACCCTTTTCTTTTTGGTATTTTGTCAAAGCAGTCTTAGTTGCAGCTCCCATTCTGTTATCAGCTCCAGCTGCACCAACATTATAACCTCTAGCGATTAATGCTTGTTGTACAGCTCTTACTAATTGAACAGTTACGTCACCTTCACATACAACTTCTTTCCATTCAGTAAATCCACCTTTCTTCACTAATTGAGTCTTAGTGATATTCTTGTACTGTGCAGGAACGTCAGTAGTAGTAGTAGAAGCATCAGAAACTAATTTCTGGTAAGTTCTAGTCTCGTACTGAGCAGGAATTGGGTTAGACTGCGTAGTTGCAGGATTAGCCAATTTCTGGTAAGTTCTTGTTTGGTATTGAGCAGGTACATCAACAGCGTTAGTAGTAGCATCATTAGCTAATACTTGGAATGTTCTTGTTTGGTATTGAGCAGGAACATCAACAGCAGTAGTTGTAGCATCATTAACCAATTTCTGGTATGATCTTGTAGTATAAGCAGCAGGAATATCAACAGATACAGTAGAAGCATCAGAAACTAATTTCTGGTAAGTTCTAGTTGTATAAGTAACACAATCTGAAGATCTACCAGCTGAAGTACCTCCATAAGAGATAAATTCAGTTCTTCTATTTGATCTTCTACCTTCAGCAGTAGCATTAGAAGCAATTGGAGATGATTCTCCCATTCCATCATATGACAATCTGCTTGAACTGATACCAGCACTTACTAGTGCATCATAAACAGCTTTTGCTCTATTTCTAGATAATGTTCTATTAGCTTCATTTCCTCCTTGTGAATCTGTATGTCCAACAAGTTTTCCAGTCATTCCAGCATCTGCATTCATCATGCTAGCAACTCTTGAGATAGCAGCACTTGAATTTCCAGTTAGAATAGCTGATCCTGATTGGAATTTAACGTCCATAGTCATAGAAGATCCTCCTCCTGAAGCACATGGTCCTTCAACAACACCACCATTACTAACCAATTTCTGGTAAGTTCTAGTTGTATACTGAGCAGGTACGTCAACAGTTTGAGTAGTTGCTGGAGAAGCAATTTTCTGATAAGTTCTAGTTGTATATTGTGCAGGTACTGTAGAAGTAGTAGAAGTTGGAGGTGTTACCAATTTCTTATAAGTTCTAGTTGTATATTGTGCAGGTACGTCAACTCTTTCAGTTGTTGGCGCAATCATTTTCTTCCAAGTCTTAGTTCCATACTGAGCAGCTACTGTTACTGCTTCAGATGTAGCAGGAGATACTAATTTTTGGTAAGTTCTAGTTCCATACTGTGCAGGTACTGTTACTGCTTCAGATGTAGCAGGAGATACCAATTTTTGGTATGATCTAGTTGTATATTGTGCAGGTACTTCATTAGTAGTAGAAGTAGCTTCAGAAACTAATTTTCTATAAGTTCTAGTTCCATACTGTGCAGGTACTGTTACTGATCTTGTACAATCAGCACCATTCATAGTCCAACCTTCATCACATCCAACTAAAACTTGTCTTGTGATAGTAGTTGATCTAGCAGGTACATCTTTTAGACACCATACTAAACAATCATCTGGATTAGCAGATACACATGAAGAAGCTCTCTTTTGTCTTACCCATTTAGTTGAAGCAGGAGCAGTTTCTCTAGTTTCTGTTTGAGTTTCATATTTAGCTGGTCTTTTTTCTAATGTAGTATAAGCTGGCTTAGTCATTACTTCTTCTGTTACAGTTTCCCATACAGCAGGTATAATGCTCAATGTAGTATAAGCTGGCTTAGTCATTACCTCCTCAGTTACTGTTTCATACTGTGCAGGAATTACTCTTAAAGTAGAATAAGCTGGCTTAGTCATTACTTCTTCTGAGAAGATACCATATCTAACTTTAACGCTTGATGGGTAGCTGTAATTTCTTCCATTACCATTATTACCAAATAATCCTTGAATATTTGAAGCATCAACAGTTACTGTTTCTGTAGTATATTTACCAGTAAATCCGCTCATTCCTTCGAATCCAGATCCTCCACTAGTTCCAGCACCGTCAAATCCAGATCCTGAACCAACACCACCATCATATATAACTCTTACAGTAGAGTAAGCAGGCTTAGTCATTACTTCTTCTGTTACTGTTTCATAAACAGCAGGAACAATTTGAGTAACCTCATAAGCTGGTTTAGTCATTAATTCTTCTGTTACTGTTTCAAATGTTGCAGGTATAACTTGCAATTGAGTGTAAGCAGGCTTTGTCATTACTTCTTCTGTTACTGTTTCAAATTGAGCAGCAGTTGATCTTAATGTTGGAGCTTTTTCTCCAGCAATAACTTGTTCAGAAACTGTTTCGAATGTTGCAGGTACAGCTATTAGAGAAGCACCAGCTTCTTTAGCCATAATTTCCTCTGATACTGTTTCGAATGTCGCAGGTACCACAGCTAATTGTGTACTTGCAGCTTTTGACATTAATTCTTCTGAAGATGTTTCAAACGTCGCAGGTATCACAGATAATTGTGTACTTGCTGCTTTTGACATTAATTCTTCTGATACTGATTCGAATGTCGCAGGTATAACTGAAAGAGAATTTCCAGCAGCTTTTGACATTAATTCTTCTGATACTGTTTCAAATGTCGCAGGTACAATAGATACTCTTGTTGTTGCTGCTTTGGTTTGAATTTCTTCTGTTAGTGTTTCATATTGGTCTCCAATGTAACATTTTGCGTAACACTTTCCTGCCTCAATTGGCATTCCAGAAGGCTGAGCAGTTGCTATAAATGCTCCCAATAATAAAACAGCTGTAAATAAATAGCTAAGTCTTTTCATGATAGAATTTTGATTTTTAATTAAATAAATAAATTTTGGTTTAGAATAATACATCTATTCGAAGTGCAAAGTTAACTTAATATTTTAGATAACAAAAAAAGTATTTAATTATTCGCTCTTCATCTATGATATTTTTTTCAATATGTGTGATTGGAATTAGTTTATCATTTTTTAATAATATTATAATTTCCTCATGTTCTGTGCTGTACATCTGATTTGTAAAATTTCCAACATTTATTAAATCTTCTGAAGTATAATCAAATAATTTATATTTTTTTTCAATTTCCTCTTTTACTCTATTGATTTTTGACTCTAAAAAGGGTTTATTTTGCAATTCTACCTTAAATAATCTTCTATTAATTATTCCATTTGCCAATAAATTGATTAAATCATCATTATCATCCATCAAATTTTTTGTAAGATATGTTACATCGGTATCATCTATTTTAGAAAACCACTTCAATAGTTCTTCATTATCCATTTCTCTCGAACGAGTAAATAGATTAAACATAGCTTCACTTAAATAAGAAGGTCTCTCTTTCAAATTTGTTTTATATCTATCTATCAACTTTATCATCATCTGCTCTGCTGATAGGGACGTCTTATGTAGATATACTTGCCAATACATAATCCATCTTGAGATGAGATACTTCTCGACTGAATATATTCCCTTTTCCTCAACCACTAATTTATCATCTCTAACATCTAGCATCATTATTATACGATCATAGCCTATAACTCCTTCCGCTACTCCTGTAAAAAAACTATCCCTATTCAAATAATCCAACCTATCCATGTCTAATTGACTAGACACTAGCTGATGCAAATACTTTTTAGAATAATGATTTTGAAATATCTTTATGGCAAGGTCTAATTCGCCATCCATCTCCTTATTTAATCGTTGCATATATAATAAGGACAACTCTTCGTGACTCATATCTACTATCAATCCCTCTAAACTATGCGAAAACGGCCCATGCCCTATATCATGTAGCAATATAGCTATGGTTACTGCCCTAGCTTCTTCTTCTGTTATATCAACCCCCTTGGATCGCAATGTCTGTATAGCCTTAACCATAAGATGTGTCGCTCCTAAAGCATGATGAAATCTAGTATGAATAGCTCCTGGATATACATAATGAGACAATCCCATCTGTCCTATCCTACGCAACCTTTGAAAATAGGGGTGATCAATAAGATCATATACTATATCATAAGGAAAACTGATAAAACCATATATCGGATCATTAAATATTTTCTTTTTCCCCATATTAAAAATAAGTTAGATTATTCATTCGTTAATATCACACAGATTATAAAACTACCTAATGGGATATTGAATTATCATACAAAAGTAGTTATTTATCATAGACAATATAATATTCATTACAAGAAAATACTAATATAATAATATATGACACCAATCAAAATACTATGGGCAGACGATGAAATCGATATGTTGAAGCCCCATTTGTTCTTTTTAGAAAAAAAAGGTTATAATGTTATCACTGTAACTAATGGTCACGATGCACTCGATGAAGTAAAATCTCAAAACGATATCGATGTTATCTTTCTAGATGAATCAATGCCTGGCATTACTGGTATCGAAACTTTATCTGAAATTAAAAAGATAAATAAGAATATTCCTATAGTTATGATTACTAAAAATGAAGCTGAGAATCTAATGGAGGAAGCTATAGGAGCAGAAATAGATGACTATCTTATCAAACCTGTCAACCCAAATCAGATATTGCTAACTCTAAAAAAACTTATTGACAATAAAAAATTGGTTAGAGAAAAGACTAGTTCTGATTATCAAAAAGAATTTAGAGAAATCTTTATGGAGATAAATAATGGACTCAAATACGATGAGTGGGTAACTGTCTATAAAAAAATTATATCATGGGAATTAAAAATTGATGAATCAAAATCTGATATGAAGGATATCATATCAAGTCAAAAAGATGAAGCTAATACAGAATTCTCAAGATTTGTAGAAAAGAATTACGAATCTTGGATAGAAAACCAAGATATAGCTCCTATTATGTCAAATAATCTTCTTAAGAAAAAGGTATTCCCTCATCTTAAAGAAAATACTCCATCTGTACTACTTGTAATGGATAATCTAAGATATGATCAATGGAAAATCATTGAACCTATATTATTAGAAAATTTTAGGAAAGAAGAAGAGGATTCTTTCTTCAGTATCTTACCAACCGCAACTCAGTATAGTAGAAATTCTATTTTTTCAGGTCTTATGCCTAGCCAAATTGCTAAAAGCTTCCCTAAGTGGTGGGTAAACGATAACGAAGAAGGAGGAAAGAATATGTATGAAGAGGAATTATTGCGTTCTCAAATCGACAGAGTCCTAAGAAAGGATATGAAAATGCAATATATAAAAGTAACTAATATAGCCTCAGCTAGAAAACTAGAAGCTAATGCTAGTAACTTTCTGAAAAATGACTTAACTGTCATTGTTTATAATTTCATAGATATGCTATCTCATGCAAGAACTGAAATGGAAGTACTTAAAGAACTAGCTAGTGATGAAACTGCATATAGGTCTCTTACTAAATCATGGTTTTTAAACTCTGCTCTACATAAAACTCTCAAAAAACTAGCTGCTTCTGGAATCCAACTATTTATTACTACTGATCATGGAACTATTCGTGTCAAGCAGCCTGTCAAGATAGTAGGTGATAGAGAAACTTCTACTAACTTGAGATACAAAGTAGGAAGAAATCTTAATTATAATAAAAAAGATGTTCTAGCATTTAAAGACCCAGAAAAAGTCGGGTTGCCAAGACCAAATGTCAGCTCTTCATTTATTTTTACAAAAAAGAATGATTACTTATTGTATCCTAAGAACTATTCTTATTTCAAAAATTTCTACTATAATACTTTTCAACATGGAGGTATATCACTAGAGGAGATTATATGTCCGATGATTAGAATGAATTCTAAGTAGTATATATTAAGAAGTACTATTGTATTAAGAAGTAGTATTACCTTAAGTAGTATTGTGTTAAGTTTTAGAGATTATTTATCTTCTGTAATGGCTCTACCAATAGGAGCAGTTATTAGTTCAGGATAGTCATTCAAGAATTGATCTAGCACTTGTTTATTGAGTATTATTGGTAACTTTTTGCCAAAACTGCCTTTTGTTTTTAAGTGTATAGTAGCTATTCGCATCAATCCTATATGAGTAATTGATATTTTGTTAATATCTTCATATTTGTATTGAAAAGTCTTCAAATAATTGGTAGTTGTCCATGATCCTGGATTAAACTCTACTCGCTTTAATCGAAATACCGTAAAATACATTAGTAAAAAAAAAATAATAAACCCTAAAAGAAAAGTAAGCTTAAAACGTGTCGAAAATATAAATGTATCATCCATTGGATAAAAAAACAATGCTAAGTTAAATACACCAAAAAAGCTTAACCACATAGTAGGAAAAAACATTTTATGCACTAAAGTCCAATTAGATGATATTTGATAGTTATTTGTCATCTTTTTCTGCTTTTTCCTTTTGTTTAACTACTCGTTTTGATATCACAATACTTATTTCGTACAAAATAAAGATAGGTACTCCAATCAGAAACTGTGACATTACATCTGGAGGAGTAATAATAGCTGCTAAAAGTAATATTACTATAATGGCATGCTTTCTATATTTCTTCATTAATTCTGGAGTGATTATCCCTACTTTAGATAAAAATAATATCACTATTGGTAACTCAAAAACTAAACCTGTAGGCATAGTAAACATAGTCAAATAACCTACATATGATTCTAAGGACGGATTACTTACTGCATCAACACCGACAGAATAACCTGTCAAGAAATTAATGGCAAATGGTGTAATCACAAAATACCCAAACAACACTCCTAGGAGAAATAATAGTGAACAAATAAATACAATCCCTCTAGCTGATTTTTTTTCGTTTTCATAAAGACCAGGTTTAATAAATCGCCATATCTCCCAAAACACATATGGAAATGCAACTATAAACCCAAGAAATAACGACACCTTGATATGCGTAAAAAACTGCTCACCCATCTGGATTGCCATCAGATGAAACTTAGGTGGATAAAAACAAGTTGCTTCTGATAATGAGCAAAAGAATTTGTATGTAATAAAATCAGCCTGCTTAGGAGCAAATATAATATGCTCAAATACCCATTCTTTCATTGAGAATATAACTATCGCTCCTGCAACTATCGCTAATATAGCCCTTACAAGATGCCACCTCAATTGCTCCAAATGATTCAAGAAGCTCATCTCTGACTCTTTCTTTGGTTCAGACTCGGTAACTATATTTTTAGTACTTAATTGTTCGGTCATTATATAATAGATTACAAAAAAAATAGTTTGAACCCACAAAGGTAATTAAGTATTTATTTATATCAATAACCATTCAATTGTTTTTTATTTCTCATTAATCATGATTTCACAACTCACTGACTAGCTAATATTGAAAACCTAAGAACCTCTTGCCTACCAATCAAAGACCCTAGAGCAAGCAGAACAAATACTAGACAAGATTTCATATATATATAGGCTATAGAATTAAAAACATGAAATTATAGGTTAAGGAATACGACTAAAAAATAATAATATTATACAACTATTATTCTAGTATATAATTTTAGTCAAGAAACTGGAAAATCAACTACTTACAATCATCTGGCAATTTATTACTTAATGTCAAATCTACTTTGTCTCCCATAGTTGCTGATACGTCAACTTGTGGGAACTGTCGGATTACATATAGCGACATTTCGTCTAACTCATCACTTAGATTATTCACTTTTCCAACTTTGAGTTTTGATGTTTCAAGTGTAAACTTTGCTTCTGCATAAGTTTTACATCTGATATTAGGTATATTGACTGTACCTCCATGCTGCTTACTTAAGATAAACTCTAGTTCGCCACCTTTTTCGATTTCTACATTTCCTTTTATACCATTCTTATCGATAATTTTCTTTCCATTGTACCATACTTCGAGAATAAAATCTTTCTCTCCTGCATCAAATTTATAACCTTTTATTTTAGATCTTAGATTTTTATATTCTAATTCTTTTGACTTTATGGTATAACGTTTCCCATACAAAGAATTCAAACTTGATACAGCTATCCTATCAGCATTGTACTTTGTACGAGTTACATATACTTTTCTATCCTGCTTCACTATTGAGTGAGGCTTAGGGTTTTGTTCTATTATCTCACCACCCGGTTTTCCAACTATATGAATAGAATCATTTACTATCATAATAAATGATTTACTATTTGCGTCATCAGCAGCAATATCTATATTAGTGCCAATATAATCAGGCATTTCGAGTTTCTGACCATGATGTGTATAGTATTCTAACCACTTCATCACACCAAAGATAACTATAAGAACAAATATCAGTAAAAATAATAATTGCTTTAAAAAAGCCTTATTGCCTAGAAATCCGATTGTTTCTTTTACTCCCATATTTAGAAATATTGTATTGTTTTTTCTGAATTATAATGCAACTTTACGCATTTTTATTGTAATTCTTTAGCTTTATGCCTTGAATAAATATAATTGTATTGAAAATTAATAAATACTTCTTTCTTATTTTGCTATTTCTTGGTCTAGTTTTCCTAGGGAATATACTATTTTTTATAGTTGCATCATTGACTGATATACCTATCGAAACTCTAACTCTAAAAGAATCTGCAAATAATCCATACGAGCTTAATATCACAAAATTACTTATTGGTATCAATCATCTTTTGAGTTTTACTTTCTCAGCAATACTATTTGTCTATTACTACAAAAAACAAAAGATTACAAATTACTTTATGATTAATAAAGTTCCAAAGTTGCAATTAGTTATCAGTTCATTCTTTATTTTATTAGTATCCTATCCACTGATAGCATATACTTCAAACTTAGGAGAATGGATAGATTTACCAGAATGGGCAAAAACTATGGATGAATCATCTATAGACCAATTAATCCAAATACTTCATATGGAAAGCCCAATTGGTTTGATTATTAATCTCATCATAATAGCTATACTACCTGGACTCGGAGAAGAGCTTTTATTTAGGGGTATAATCCAAAAAGAATTGCAATCAAACACAAAATCTCCTCATACTGCGATATGGATAACTGCATTTATATTTAGTGCATTTCATTTACAAATAGAAGGGTTTTTACCAAAAATGATTCTTGGATTAGTATTTGGGTATGTATTCTATTATACTAAAAATCTATGGTATCCAATATTGCTACATATAATTAATAATGGGATGCAAGTAGTTGGTTTATACTTTGCAGGAGATACACTTGACAATATATCAATTGATGATAGTCCAAGTATACACTGGGGAGCTGCTCTAGGATCATTAGTATTCTTAGCTGGATTTTGGTTTTTGGCTAATAACCAACAACGAATTAATAAAAATGAAATAATATGAAACAAAGAATAATAACAGGAATAATATTCGGAATCGTAGTACTTTTCTTAGTTAATTATAATATAACGACTGCAACAATATTTTTAGCTATAGTCGGTATATTAAGTGCTTATGAGTATTTTATGATGATATTCACCAAAGAACTTAGGATTAAAGTATTTTTGTATTTGGCTATCGAAATACTACTTGCATATATTTTGGTTGTTGATGAGGGGCGAACACTTCCTGACCAAATACTATTGTATATATCTCTAGCCTACATTATATATGGTATTATATCATTATACCTACATAATAATCCATTAGGGCATCGCCAATTTGCTTTATTTCATATAGCTATATATATAGTTGTACCCTTTGTATTGTTATATAAATTTATATTAAATTCTGGGATAAATCCTAGTGAAATATTGATGAGTATACTTGCTTTTATATGGATAAGTGACTCTGCTGCATATTTTGTTGGTTCTAAAATGGGCAAAAACAAACTCTTCGAGCGTATATCACCTAAAAAAACATGGGAAGGATCTATAGGAGCTGGGATTATAACTATCCTTATCGCTAGCATCATACATTTCATAAGTCCAATACACAGTATCGGATATTGGGTAGTACTTGCTGTGAGCATATGGGTTATTGGTAGCTATGGTGACTTATATGAATCTTCTATTAAACGTAAATTTGGCATCAAGGATTCTGGCACTTTACTACCTGGACATGGTGGTTTTCTTGATAGATTTGATAGTTTTATTTTTGTTGTTCCAGTAGTTCTTTTGATATTATCATGGATGAAATGATTATCTTATTATTTATGACTTAGACAATCAAAAACAATCATAATCATACAAACCATTCATAATCATGAATCAGCTCTTTATAAACTGGATTAATTGACAATAATTCCTGATTGCCTATCAATATTATCTGCTCTTTTGCTCTAGTTAGAGCAACATTTAGTTTCCTATCTGTCCCATCGGAGGAAAGAGAAACGAGATTATTAATCTGAACTGAACTATTAATACAAAATGATATAATAATAATATCACGTGAGCCACCTTGATATCGCTCTACAGTATCGACAGTTATATGGTCATTTGATAATTGAGCTACTTCCATTTTGGCTTTTACTAAGGCTATCTGTGCTCGATAAGGTGTTATTACTCCTATACTAAATTCTTTTTCTTTGGCAAATGTGTTTTCTTGTATTTCTTCAAGATGCTTTATTATCTCAATTACTTTTTCTGCCTCTTCTTCATTGGTTTTAGTATTTTGCAAATTTACTTCACTAGTAGGAAAATAAGCTCTACGATTATTGCTTAAAAAAATCTTAATCTCATCTTTACCTCCATTTAATGGAAATGAATCTGTCAATCGTTGCAAATCTGGAACAAGTTCTAATTCATTGTTATAAAATTGTTCATTCGGAAATTTCATCAATTCTGAATGCATTCGCCCTTGATGATTCAATGTATCATATAGCCATGTCCACTCATTGGATTTAGCAGTAAGATACAGTCGTTCAAATAATGATATTCTTGTATCTATAACAGATATTTCTTTTAATAGCTTGTCCTCGACTATTGTCTGATGTGGTTTCTGAACTACTACTGCCGGTAATTGTTTGTGGTCACCTATAAGAATAAATCGCTTTACTCTAGGCAATAGCCCAACTATCATAGGTTCGAGTATCTGAGATGCTTCATCAATTATCAAGGTGTCAAATGATTTTAGTTTAAATATCTCTCCTCTACCTATCATAGACGATATTGTAGCTACATATATCCGTTTTGAAACTAAGTATTTTCGTAGTTCACTACGCCGAGAAAAATTCTTTGTTTTGTTCTGTAATAAAATATCTCGATATGCTGCTCCTGTACTATGGGTTGATCCTACTCTAATAAACTTAGTCATATAATCAGGGCTTATGCTCACTATAGCATCACATATTTCATCTACAGCACGATTTGTATAAGCTAGTAATAGTATATTCTCATTGGTGTTTTCATATAGATTCTTTACTAGATATTTAATCATGAGACTTGTCTTACCCGTACCTGGTGGTCCCCATAGAAGAAAATAATCCTTTGTCATTAGCATTTTGCTTAGTAATTCAGCTTTCTCATCTGACAGTCCTTCTGTAAACCAATTTTTTGATTTATCTACAGGCGGTGATAGTGATTTCCTACACAATATCATATCTCTAATTGGCTTTTCTGCTTGAGCAAATTGAAATAGATTCTTATACATTGTATTGAAACTCTTATCAAGCATATCTGCCTCTATATTCCAATAATCATACTCCTTAAATATACTGAGATTATTCTGCTTGTTTCTCAATAATATAAGTATTGTGTCTTCCTGAATTTCCACTAATGAACACTTAAATATCTGATGCCGCAACATAGGATGCTCCTCTTCAGAATCAGGATATAAAACAACAATATCACCTTTTCTAAAATTCACTAATTTGCTAGTATGATTAGTCTTTTTTAATCTAATAAATGGTCTATCCTTTGATGCTTCATTATCAGTAATAACAAGATGTCTTAATAGTGCAAATCGCTCCTCTTTCTCACTTGCAGTTTCTAACCATAATGATGCTTGCCCATTAGAAGTTCTAAGTCCATGAGTACCAAGTTTTGCAAGCTTATGCTCTCTAGCTATAAATGCAGTGAAATGATTGAAATAACTTCTTTCTACCTCATCTAATTCTTTATAAGATTGTTCAAATAGCTTGATATCTGTAAGATTAAAACCCTTTGCATTTGGAAATTTTTCTGCTGCCAAACTTTCCAATATATTAGTACTGTTTTCTTGGTCCATAGATGCTAATATATGCTCAATAGAAATAAGGCTATTCCTTAGATTCATAGCATCTAACTGTTGGGCTCTAGCAAGAGGTGCAAATCTCATACCTTTCTGTGACTCTTTAGAATACAATATATATGACTTTGCTTTCTTTGTGTGGTCGGATATAGATTGCATCATAAGATCATATAGCAAGGTCTGTACATAATGACTCTGATTGAGTCCATATACATTAGGCTTGAAGATAGAACCACTTTTTAATTCCACGATATCAAGTCTTTGTTCTAACGGATTATCATGTAGAACATCTAGACGTCCTTGTATTCCATAGTCTCTACTAAAAAAACTTGGTTCTAAATAAATATCTTTTTGATTGATATTATTGACTCCAAATTCCTGCCAAACTATAGTTTTAAGATTATCAAAATGTGCTTCTGCTTTATGCAGCAAACTAATAACATCTGCATCAGTAAGCAATGAAAATCCAAGTGGATCTAAAGAAAATATAGCTTTCAATAGAGGTTGAAATTCAATATTTCTATCTCTGACTATTTCATCTAAAAAGTAGTTTACAACATTTCCCAAGAGTAGGTGAACAGAACTCTGAAATGGCTTGAATTTATTTAGAAGATAATATAGAGCTTGTGTACCAGATGAATCATAGCAGCCAGCTATAGCTGTAACATCTACTAAAAAATCAGGTACAAATACAAATGCTCTAGGTATAAAATCTCCATTCTCATCAATGCTTACATCTACCATATTGCATTCTACTGGAAATTTGTAGAATTCATTTAGTCGTTCAATATTTTTAGTATATATTTTATTAGTTCCTTTTATATCATATCGAGCTGTACTAAGTTGGTCTGCAGTGTCGGTATCGTAGAATCTAATAGCTTTGCTCTCCATATCAACACCAACAATAATAGTTGAAATCAATTTCTGAAAAGTACCTTTATGTTTTGATTGAGAATTAAGCTCAGAATAAGCAGCCGGCATACTAGTATCAATATCAGTATCAAGACTCATATTAAAGGCATGATTACAAAGAAGATTTATAAGATAAATTCCTAATTGGAATAGATTTTCATCATCAATACTAGAATATTTTTCATTTTTTTTTCTGAAATAATGAAGCCAATAAAGACTTACTCCTCTAATCTTAAAAGTTGCACCTATAAATGAAATTCTAGCAAATAAAGTCGTAAAATCTAGTTGATTACTATTGCTCAATTCTTCTATTAAAAATTGAAATATTTGATATATAATCTTGTTTTTGAGCTTAGTACCTCCCTTCTGTAATTCGACAGTTTGTCCAATTTGTTTGTTTAGATGATTAATTAGTCTTTTATAGTCTTTATTCCTAGACATATAGTTATTTTATAGTTTATTCAGATAGTGAAACATATTAATTATGATTCAAACTATGAGCAATATACGAATTTAATTTTTTATTATAGAAAAAATTAATATATTTGTGGTTAGCACAAGGTAAAACAATTTTTTCCTGTGTTTATTTTTTAAAAATTTAACTATTTAATTTAATCAAAAAAAAACGAATTATGGGATTTAATTTATTAGAAGTTTTAGGCGATCAGGTAACTGGTGTTCTAGCTAAAGAAGCATCTGGATTTTTAGGCGGATCTGAAAGTGGCATCACAAAAGCATTGGGTTCAGCTTTCCCTGCAATACTTGGGTCAGTAATGAATAAAGGAGCTTCAGAATCAGGTGCAGGAGAGTTATTGGATCTTATTAAAGGTCAGGATGTAGGATTTATGGACAATGTTGCTGGTTTATTTGGTGGCGGAGGTGGAGCTCTTGAGACTCTTATGGGTTCAGGAGGAGGAATCCTTAAAATGTTAATGGGAGATAAGATAGGTGGTGTTGTAGATATCGTAGCTAAAGCTGCTGGATTGGATCAAGGTATGACTGGGAAACTAATCAAAATGGCTGCTCCATTCTTAATAGGAACTATCGGAAAACAAGTAATGAAAAACGGATTGAATGTAGGTGGATTAATGGACTTACTTAGTGGTCAAAAAGAATATTTAGCAAAATCTGCTATGCCATCTGGATTAGGAGATATGTTAGGTCTTGGAGGTTTATTGAAAGGTATCGGCAATATAGCTGGTGACGGTCTTGACGCTGGTAAGAAAGTTGTAGGAGGAGCTGCTAACTTAGGTAAATCAGCTGTAGGTACTGCTGCTAATGTTGGATCTGCTGCTGTAGATACTGCTACTAAGACAGGTTCAAGTTTATTGAAGTGGTTACTACCTGCTATTCTCGTACTAGGACTATTGAGTTATTTCTTTGGATTTAGAACAGGATGTAATGCTGTAGATAATGTAACTGATGCTGCTGTTAATACAACTAAGACTGTTGCTAACAAAACTGCTCATGGAGTAAAAGCTGTTGGAAATGCTGCTGGAGATGCTGCTGGTGCAGTAACTGGAGCATTTGGAGCAATGTTCTCAAAGGTTGATGCTGCTGCTAAAAAAGCTTTAGACGCATTAAAATTTGAATCAGGAACTGCTGCTGCTAATTTCAAAAGCTTTATCGAAGGAGGAGCTAAAGGATCTGGAGTATTTAGATTTAAGAATCTTCATTTTGCAACAGGAAGTTCTGCTATAGGAGCAAAAGCAGGAGGTGATGTAGATAATATTGCTGCTATATTGAAGGCTTACCCAGGAGTAAAAGTTCAAATAGCTGGTCATACAGACAAGACTGGAAATGCTGAAGCTAATATGAAGCTTTCTCAAGCAAGAGCAGAAGTTGTAAAAGGTAGATTGATTGCTAAAGGAATTTCAGGATCAAGATTGTCAGCTAAAGGTTATGGCTCTACTCAACCTGTATCTGCATCTGCAACAAATGCTGAAAATAGAAGAATAGAAGTAAGATTAGTTCATTAATATTTAATGATTCTAACATCTTGTGAACATAGATCCCCAACCACTCGTGTGGTTGGGGATTTTTTTTGTCCAAAAAAATAAAATATAAAGCTATGTTTTTAGCAAGGCTTGTATTTATATTAATTATCCTCAAAACTTTTTGACTTGAATTACCACTTCATTTAAGGTGTAGTTTTCAGCAACGCTATAAATACAACTCTAATTTGAGCTGTATATATATTAAATAATTGAAAAACAAACTATAAGGATTACAATATAAAGCCTAAAAACCCGTTGACATACAAACCCATTTTGTCACACTTTTAACCAACCTACAATGAAAAAAATAATCACTATCAGTCTATCAATTGCCTTACTATTTATTGCTTGTAATCCAAAAGCATCGAACTCAATAGCAAAAACCAATCAAAGCAAAAATACTATGGAGAAATCTACCCCTTTTTCAATCATGCCAGCTGCAGTTAAAGATCCATTTAACGTAGTAGAACATACGTTTGAAAATGGGCTAAAGCTATATATGGCTATCAACGATAATGAACCACGAGTACAAACAATGATTGCTGTAAAAACAGGTAGTAAAAACGATCCACCTGAAGTTACAGGGCTTGCTCATTACTTAGAGCATATGCTATTCAAAGGTACTTCGAAATTGGGAGCATTAAATTGGGAAAAAGAAAAAGTAATATTAAAGAAAATATCTGACCAATATGAATTGTACAGATTTGAAAAAGACGAAACCAAAAGAAAAGAAATATACAAAATAATAGATCAATTATCTCAAGAAGCCGCAAAGTTTGTAGCAACAAATGAATACGACAACCTAATACATTCACTTGGAGCTAAAGGAACTAATGCCTTTACGAGCAACGAAAGAACTGTCTATGTCAATGATATACCCTCCAATGAATTAGATAGATGGATGTCAATAGAATCAGAACGTTTTAGCGAACTTGTACTTAGATTATTCCATACCGAACTTGAAGCAGTATTTGAAGAGTTTAATAGAGGTCAAGACAATGATTGGCAAGCTGCACATCAAACTCTAATGAAAAATCTATTTAAAAAACATACCTACGGTACACAGTCAACTATAGGACTTGGTGAACATCTAAAACGTCCTTCCATGGTAAAGATTCATGAGTATTTTGACAAATACTATGTTCCTAACAATATGGCAATTATAATAGCAGGGGATATAGATCCTAAAGTTACAATAGCAATGGTTAAAAAACACTTTGGACACTTTAAATCAAAGCCAGTTACACAATTTTCATGCGACAAAGAAGACCCAATAATGACTCCAATTATCAAAGATGTCCAAGGTACAGATGCAGAGTTTATAAATATTGCATTTAGAATAGACGGAGGGACAAACTCTAAGGATAGAATGTATCTAGAGCTAATGGATATGGTTATGAATAATGGGGAGGCTGGATTAATCGATCTTAATCTTACTAAAAAGCAACTGGTCTTAAGAGCTGGTTCTTATCCAGTAAATCTTAATGATTATAGTATGTACACTATGATCGGCAATCCCCGAGAAGGGCAGACACTAGAAGATGTTAAAGATTTGCTTTTAGGTCAATTAGAATTGATAAAAAAAGGAGAATTTGATGATTGGTTGCTTCCAGCAGTTATAAAACAATTGAAATTAAATCAGATTAGAACTTCTGAGAGTAATCGTGGTATTGCGTATCAAATTCTCGATGCATTCATAGCAGATCTAGATTGGAAAAAAGAAACCCAATACCTCAATGAAATGAGCAAAATCACTAAATCCCAACTAATAGCTTGGGTCAATAAAAATTTCAAGAACAACTATGTAGTTATCAACAAAAGAAAAGGTGATAAAAAAAGTATGAAAGTAGAAAAACCTACTATCACACAAATTCCAATCAATAGAAATACTCCATCCAACTTTGCTAAACGCATCAAAGGTATGACCGCAATGAGAATGAAAGCTTCATTTGTTGATTATAAAACTGAGATAAAAAAATCTATATTGGATAATAATTTGCCATTTAGTTATGTGGACAATAAGAACAATGAGAGATTCAGAATGTCATATATCTTAGACATGGGTATATTTAATGATAAAAAAATGGGATTAGCTGTTGGATATCTAGAGTATTTAGGTACTGACAAATATAGTTCTGAGGATATCCAAAAAGAAATGTTCAAACTCGGGATATCATATAATGTTTATGCTGCTGACGAAAAAATATATGTCACCTTAAGTGGACTTCAAGAATCATTTGATAGAGGGGTTATACTATTTGAGCACCTCCTAAATAATGCGATTGTTGACCAAGATGCATACAATAAATATGTACAAGGGATACTTAAAAAACGAAAAGATGTTAAACTAAGTAAATATAGAATTTTGCACCGGGGATTAAATAATTATGGAAAATATGGAACAAAAAATCCAATAAAAAACATAATTCCCAATGATGAATTAGCTAATATAAATCCACAATTATTAGTAGATAAAATCAAATCTATCACCAGCTACAAACACCAAGTTTATTATTATGGTCCAGCAGCACAATCACAAATAACAGGAGTTCTAAATAGAGAGCATAACACTCCTAAGGTATTAAAAGATTATCCAAAACCATTATCATTTCCAGAACTAGAAACAAAATCTAATAAGGTGCTATTTACAAATTATGATATGGTACAGACTGAGTTAATGATGATTTCAAAAGGGACACCACTAAATAAAGACGTTATGGCAATTGCCAAGGTGTTTAATGAATATTTTGGTTCTGGATTATCTTCTATCGTATTTCAAGAAATAAGAGAATCAAAGGCACTAGCATATTCAGCATATTCCTACTATTCAACACCCGACAGACCAGGTAATGCTCATTACGTAAATGCATATATTGGTACACAAACTGACAAACTTCCAAAAGCAATAGATGCATTATTAGAATTAATGAGCGATATGCCTGCTGTAAAAAGTAAATTTGAAGAAGCCAAAAAAGCTGCCTTGATAAAAATGGAAACAAGTAAAACAAAAAGATCTAGAATTTTTTGGAATGCTGAAAGATCAAAGAAAATGGGTTTTGAAAATAATAATAATCAAATATTATATTCACAAATAAAAAACCTAAGCTTAGATGATTTAGTATCGTTCTTCAATAATAATATTGCAAATAAAAAATATACTTTTTTAGTACTTGGCAAAAAAGGAGATGTAGATATGAATGCATTAAAAAAACTAGGACCAATAGAAGAAATCAGCTTAGAAGAACTTTTTGGATATTAATTATTATTAAGAAAATAAAGAAGAAATAAAACCATCGTTAATTCATGTAGAAATCGAAAGTCATCCAATGATTACTTTCTGCTAAAATCATTTTCTACTATAATCTTTGGTACATAAATATAAAATATATAACTTCACTCTTGGTAAGAGGGATATCTTGCTGCTTTTAACATTTTTATTCTCTTGTATATTTATTGAATATATCAATTTAGAGATGATAATTTTTATGCCAAAGTTTTTAGAAAATAAGTATACAACCGCATTATAAACTGTGAAAAGAAGAACTATTTGGTCTATAATTATACTTATGAGCATAGCTCTCATAGGGATTAGTGTAGTTCAGGTATATTGGATTAGTTGGTCCATGAAGCTGGAGCAAAAAAACTTTGATGATAAGATATTCTATGTCCTAAACAATGTAAAAAGTAGGCTGAAAGCAGACTATTCTAGAGAATGGCAACAAAAACAAGATATCAAACTAGATGTTATCAATAGTTTATCTGATAAAATACAATTAGAAAAAATCAGAAAACGAATATTTAGTAAGTATGAAAATGATAATAGAAGAGGTAGCATCCTACATCAATATGCAGAACAGTTTGTAACACAGTTTCCCCATTCTTTTCTTGATAATATCGATAATAAGAAACTCGATAGATATATAAAAGAAGCCCTAGGAGATCAGGGAGTGACCACCTTCTTTGACTATGCTATATACTCTAAGAAAAATGATAGTTTCGTTATATTTAATGGCAATTATTCTGTTGAAATCAAAAATGAAGGTAAATCCTCAAGTGTTGGCCAAAACGATGGACTTTTTAACTCCGACTATCGTATAAATCTATATGATGACAAAACACGAAGCCCCGGCTATCTAATCCTTTACTTTCCAAATAAACCAATAGTATTTTCTAAAATTTGGTTTCCATTGATAGTTTCCTTATTGCTTACTACATTACTTATACTAGGTTTTGCATATAATGCATACACGATATTAAGACAAAAAAGAATCTCAGAGATGAGAACAGACTTTATCAATAATATGACTCACGAATTCAAGACTCCTATAGCGACTATATCCCTTGCTAGTGATGCTCTTGCTAATGACAGAGTAAAGAATAACCCACAGAAAGTTACTAAGTTTCTAGGAATCATAAAGCAAGAAAACCTACGTATGCTTCAACAAGTAGAAAAGGTTCTACAGATATCACTATTAGATAAAAAAGAATTTGAATTAAATGTAACAAAGGTAGATATACACGAATTATTGCAACAGACAGTTGACCACAGTCTATTGCAAGTAAACAAGAAGAATGGTACTATCAATACAAAATTTGAGGCAACTAAATTTGATATAGAAGGAGATGCTAATCATATATCAAATGTATTCCATAATTTGATGGATAACGCCAACAAATATACTGAGATAACTCCTGAATTTACGATATCAACAACATCAAATAACAAAGGAATATTCATAATAATTCAAGATAACGGAATAGGAATGAGTAAGGAATCACTCAAACATATATATGATAAATTCTATCGTGTTCATACAGGGAATATCCATAATGTAAAAGGTTTTGGGTTAGGACTAAGCTATGTAAAAAAAATTGTAAATGAGCATAATGGGAAAATAACGGTAGCTAGTGAATTAGGAAAAGGGACAAAGTTTAAAATATTTTTTCCTTTTGTTTTGAAGAAAATTTAAGAAATCCTAACATTTTTAGATATTATGCGTTATCTAAATATATTATGCTTATATTATTTGAGAATTATTCTTATTTTATTAACTTTATACCTTAAAAATTAAGCTGTTTTATTTATAACAAACAAAATATAACTATGACTGGCACTAAAATACTTCTAGTAGAAGATGACCAAAATTTTGGAGATGTTCTAAAATCTTATTTAGAAATGCATGATTTTGATGTAGTATTAGCAACTGATGGAGAAGAAGGCGGCAATGTATTTGGTAGTCAGAAGTTTGATTTATGTATTCTTGATGTGATGATGCCAAAGAAAGATGGTTTTACACTAGGAAAAGAAATAAGAGCTAAAAATAAAGACATCCCTTTAATATTTCTTACTGCACGTACTTTGAAGCAAGATGTACTTGAAGGATTTGATATTGGTGCCGATGATTATATATCCAAACCTTTTAATTCTGATGTATTATTAGCAAGAATAAAAGCTATTCTGAAAAGGAATAACCCAAATACTAATAAGAAAGAAGAAAAAACTGAATTTGAATTTGGTATCTTCCACTTTAATCATCCCTTGAGAATACTTTCTAATACAAAAGAAAATACAAAAGAAAAGTTATCTCCTAAAGAAGCTCATCTATTGAAAATGTTTTGTGAACATGAAAATGAAGTGCTTTCAAGATCAAAAGCTCTAGAAAAAATCTGGGGTAAAGATGATTATTTCACTGCTAGAAGTATGGATGTCTTTATAGCTAAACTCAGAAAATATCTACAACCTGACGAAAAGATAGAAATCGCCAATATTCATGGTGACGGGTTTAGACTAGTAGTATCTAAGTAAAATTATCTTATGAATGAGAGCTGTAGTATCGGCGAATTTATTCGCCTTTTTGTTTGGTGAGTACGTTTTTTGAAATAGACGATTGAATATTGCTTTAAAGAATTTACTCATATATGAAAGAAACTACTAAAGCCCATATAGGTATGTTTGCCGCCTCCCTGATATATGGAGTGAGTTTTATAGTTGCTAAAGAAATAATGGGTGATAGCTATATAAAACCATTTGGACTAATCCTACTTCGTGTTATAGCAGCGTTTACACTCTTTTATATCCTAGATTCATTTGTAGGAAAAGATAAAATCGAAAAAAAAGATTATAAACATCTCCTTGTAGGTGGGTTTTTTGGTGTCGCATTGAATATGCTATTTTTCTTTAAGGGACTCGATATGACAACACCAATTCATGGTGCATTGATTATGACTACAACTCCTATTTTGGTATTTATTATTGCTATTTTGATGAAGCAAGAAAAACTAAAATGGCGAAAAACTATAGGTATAATACTAGGTGCTATCGGAGCAATATTATTAATATCTCAACAATCAAATATGATCGTATTATATGCACGAAATACTATGTTGGGAGATATTTTCATATTGATAAATGCTCTTTCATATGGATTCTACTTAGTAATCATTAAAAAGATGACTAAGAAATATCATCCATTTACAGTAATAAAATGGGTGTTTTTCTTTGGGCTTATCATGGTATTTCCCTTTGGCATCAAGGAAGTAATGGAGATTGATTGGTCTAGATTCACTTTAAACTTATGGTTAGCTCTAGGTTTTATATTGGTCTTTACCAGTTTTTTGACTTATTTATTCAATATATTTGCACTAACTCATCTCAATGCTACTACAGTGAGTGGCTATATATATTTGCAGCCATTTTTTGCAAGCCTTATAGCTGTTATGAGTCACAAAGAAGAATTAACATTATTAAAAATAGCGTCGGGAGTTATGATATTCATGGGAGTTTACCTTATTTTATATAAGACCATGACTACCAAATCAATTTCCACCGACTAATAATAAAATTTACTTGGTTTCTATTTTAATATATGATACCTGAAGAAAATTAAAGCAAGTTCGAAGTAAAAAAACAAAAAATGAATAAAAAAAATAGCATAAAACAAGTATGTGTCTATTGTGCTTCAAGTGCCAAAATAGACAAGAAGTATTTTGAAGCAACAGCTACTATGGCAAAGGAATTAGTAAAGGAGAACATCAAAGTTATCTATGGTGGTGGCTCTATAGGATTGATGGGGGCTTTAGCTGATACAGTACTAGAAAATGGTGGTCAGATAAAAGGAATCATACCTAAATTCATGATGGAAGTTGAGTGGAATCACAAAGGTGTAAGTGATATGGAAATCGTTGGTACTATGCACGAAAGAAAGTTTAGATTCTTGCAAAACACAGATGCTTTAATAACTCTTCCTGGAGGTAGTGGCACTTTTGAAGAATTGTTAGAAGCAATCACATTGAAGAGATTGGGCAAGGTCACCATACCCATAATAATCGTAAATATAGATGGATATTATGACCCACTATTGCAGTTATTTGACAATGCTATCAAGGAAAACTTTATGGCAAAAATGCATAAAGACCTATGGACTGTCATCGACGACCCAAGGGATATTATCAATGTATTAAACACAACTAAACCTTGGTCTGCAAATATTCATGATGCAGCAGTATAGAATAAAAAAATGGGGCTTGAATTCAACAAAAAAATTCAAAGCCCCAATTATTAAAACCATTTAATTGGATTCTTATTAGTGTTTAACTATAAATTTTCTAACAATAAATTTTTCGTTTTTGTCTAATAATTGTAAAAGATAAAGTCCGTTAGAATAATTAGTCACGTCTATATTAAAAGAAGTATTACTGATTTCAAAAGTACTTATTTGACTACCGACTACATTGTATATATTGACTTGATAAGTATCATTTGCAATATCTGACAGACTTACTTCTAACTGTTTAGATACTGGATTTGGATATAGATTTATAGATAGTTCTTCTATGATATCTGATGTACCTACTTGATTGTTATTAAACCCAAAAGTAGATTCTTGTGTTGTAAAATCTCCTGTACCATTGGGTCTTCTTGCACTAGCTATATTGGTCTCTTGCTCCTCATAACTAAGAGAATCTATAAAACTACCATCTTTATTAGATAAATACATGCTCTCTCCAGATTTCTTAAGCTTAAAACCAGCATGAAATCCTTCTTCTTCTTCATCTTTGTCTGCCCAAACAATAATATAACCATTTGCAGGAATTATAGTATTATCAGGAAATTTCCAATCCTTAAGTTTGTCTTTTTTGTCTGATAAATATATATCTGTAAGATTTAGTTCAGTATCCATATTATTATAAATTTCAATCCAGTCTTCATATTTACCAGAAGGATCTGAGATACCACTAAGGGAATCATTTGATGCTACAAACTCATTGATAACTATCTGATGCCAAGGTATATTTACTACTGGATTAGTTATGCAGTAACCCAATGAATCAATTTCATGTTTCAATTCTACAATCCTCGTACTTAATAAGTACTTTAATCCTATTGTATCACTACTCTCACCTATATCATCTAAGAAAACATCATACGAAAAAAGAAAATTTGGATCTTTTTTGACCTCATCAAGAATTAGATTTTTGTTCTGGTCAATAATATCAAACATACGATCCTCTGTCATATTGAATGCCAATAAATCACAAAAATAATTATGATATCTAGTATTAAATTCTGGTATATCAAGAAGTCTTTTTATCAAAGTACGTTTATTCTCAGATTGATTAATACTAAAATCAGAGCCTCCTTCTCCACCTTCACCATTACCACCACCAAAGAAATCATATATCTCCTGATATTGCTGTTCACAATCTTCAGTCCATTCATTACAACAAAATGGATTGAATGCAACCACAATATCAAATGTTTCATTTGCAGGATGTGGACATGTTCCATTCTCTATTACTGGGCATACTTCTGCTACTGTTTTAATAGTCTCACATATCTGGTCATAGCATGTATCATTAACAGTTACTGTAAGGCAAACTTCATACTCTCCAGGACTAGCGTATGTATGAGTAGGATTTTTTTCTGTTGAGCTTTGACTATCACCAAAGTTCCATAGATTTTCATGTTCACCATTAGAAAAACTAAAATCACTAAATCCAACTGTGACAGAGTCAATATTAGTATAGCTAAAATTAGCAAAAATAATACATTTATTACTACTACCTCCCCCATATACACTAGATAGGGCATAATTATAATCCCAAGGTATCCAATTAAAGATTCCTGTAACAGTATCCTCGTACATATACCAGTTTCGCCCATGTTGTAAGTTCGAGTCCCAGTTCATTGTTGCAACATCTACAGCCAGAGTTTTGAGATATAAATCTACATCAAATATTTCAGATATATCTGTTGCAAAATCTGCATTCATAGTATCATTTAATACTTGCATAAGATGTATCAAACCACTCCAATCATTAGCAGTTTTATTAGTTTTTAATTGATAAGGTGGATGATATAGACTATCAACTGTTCCTTTGTATTCAAAATTATTCCAACCTTTATTCTTAAATAAATTACCTCCTCTATTAGCAAAATTTTGCTTTATAAATGTCTTATCTACTTGTTCAATTGTCTGATAAAAACCCCAGTATTCATCATTAATATAGACTACAGAATACGATGTTCGAGGAGCCGCAACTCCAGATTCTCTAAGCAAATCATAGCAAATAACGTCTCTTTGCATACTAGGATCTCCCGTTGCATTATTAAAATTGAGCTTGCGTAAGCCATCATATCGTTGCCCTTTTACAAATTCATTAAAATCTAGTTTGATTGGCTTCTTTTTACCATCATTTGTATATGAGGTAAATCCTTTAAAACGAACACCGACAGAGTCAATATTCTCACCATCTAATGTCACATCTGCCATTAAGTAGATATGTTTTGCTGTACCCATTTCTCCAATAGCATAATTCTCCTGAAGGATAGTATAAAAATCAGCTTCTTCAAAACTAATTCTAATTTCATGAATAGTAGTATTATTGAAAATATGATCTCCAGGATTTTGAGCATTAATGAAGCTAAAACTCCATAAGCTTATGAACAGTAGTAAATTTCTTGATATCATAATCAGTAGTTAAATTTTATATGATTGTTAATAAAAGAGTATTCAAGTTTTCTTGATTAATACGATGAAATCATAAAAACTGTTGGTAAATAATAAAATAATTCTATTATATATCCATACTATATAAGAGGGTTATTAAAAAAAATCTCTTAATGAACTAATTTAAAACTCGATAATAGAATAAAATCACAACAAATAGTTAAATTTTTACAATTAGTAATTTTTCAAAAGGCTTTAGGCTTGGAATAAAACAATTATACCTTATCTTTGTTATTCAATCTAGAACAAGTACTATTTATTTTTGAAATAAATAAAAATAGATTTAGCATGCAAAAAAATAAATTTAAAAAAGCAGTATTGCTTACAGTAGTTTTGGTAACTATTATGTTATTTGGAAATACTTCAACCATCCAAGCACAGAAATTAAGAGATACGTGTACATTGGTTGTCAATATTTCAAACCTTTCTAGTGATAATGGTAAGGTGGTGGTATCACTGCACGAACCTGGTAATATGTTTCCAGATTACTCTGTTGTAAAAACTGCAATAGCTAAAATAGAAAACGGTAAAGCAATAGTTAATTTCATGGTTATGAGAGAGAAGTATTATGCAGTTACTGTGCATCATGACATTAATGATAACGATAAAATGGATGTTGACTTTTCAGGTAAATTAACTGAGGCATATCTAATGTCTAATGGAGCTTCTTCCTTTGATGGGTTACCCAAGTATGAAGATGCACGATTTAAAATTCTACACAACCCAACTATTATTGAGATAGTGGAATAGAGTTTAATTCTTTTTAAAAAAATATATACTACAATGAGAATAGTGTTTGTTATTATATCCCTACTGTGGAGTCTTTCTAATACTAAAACAAATGTTCAAATTGCAAATGCCAATATAGTAGTTAATATTATCAATATTCCAAATAATGATGGACAGGTGTTAGTATCATTGCATGACAAAGCTAAGGACTTTCCAAAGAAAGCTATATTAAAAAGAACAGCTGAGATATTAGAAGGAGTTGCTGTTGTGTCTTTTCCAGACATGGATTATGGAAACTATGCAATTACTGTAATTCACGATGAAAATAAAAATGGTAAATTAGATTTTAATCTTCTACATATACCAAAAGAAAATGGTGCTGCCTCAAATAATGCTAAAGGATTTATGGGTCCTCCTAAGTATGAAGATGCAATGTTTGAAGTGAAGAGCAAAGAAGTATCTATGGATATTCAAATGACAAAGATGCATAGCAATATGAGTAAGGAATAATCTATACCTAAAGAAACAAATTGTAATATATACCCGTTCCAATTAAGTAAAACTAAAAAAATAAGTAAATAAATGACATTATTAAACAAAGTACTTTATACAGTTATAATTTCCCTTTTTCTAAGTATTCAGATGAAGGCTCAGACCAATGACACATACCGTGTATATCCTTATGCTCACACTTCAGATCAGACAGAAGAGAATCTGAAATATGGGTTGATAGATAACAATAACAATATAATAGTAAAGCCCCAATATGAAATGATAGAGGCTTTTACTAATCCTGCAATCAATACATTTACAATGTATAAGAAAAAGGACAAAAATGGAAAAACATTAATGGGTATTATTTCTAATAAGGGAGAGATAATTGAAGAACTCGAGGGGAGAAATATTAATTATGATGGTAATGGTAAATTTGTAACGATAAAAAACAGAAAGAATCTTGAGATTATTGATATTATTACTAAAAAAACCATTTTTGATAGTGATACAGCTAAGTTATTTCAAATAGTAAATACTGGTAAGTACTATCTAATAATGCAACATCGCAAAAAGGATTACTTCTATTTTATCAATGAAGAAGGCAATAGATTATCAAATGATACTTACGAATTCAAGTTGTTTCATAGATGGACTGTTAATGGTTTACCTGTATTCAAAACACAATTTAACTATAAAAATAGTAGAAATGTTGACCCAAATGGCAAAATATACAGAACTGGTAGATTGGCAGATGAGGATAGAGTGACACCACTTCCTGATTATAGAAACAAACGAAAAGGAAGAGATAATGATTATAAAAAGAAGATAATTGAACTAGTAGAAAAGAAGACACTTGGTTATAGAGTAGATGAGTTTTTTGAAGGAAGGAAAAGTTTTGTAAGTATAAAAAAGAGAAAAAAATATGCTCTTGCAAATGAAGATGGAAAAATCATTGCAGATTGTGTATATGATGAAATCACACCAATAAAAACAGATTTTTATAATAAAGGAAAGTATGATACTGAGAATTATATCTTATGTAGAAAAAACGATAAAGTTGGATTGATAAATACTGAAGGTGAAATGATTCTCCAGCCCATATTTGATATTATTGATTTCGACTATGAGCATAAATTATTTTATGTAAGTTTTGGTGATTATAGTGGATACTGTACATTTGATGGGAAAGTAATGCTTCCAAGTGACTGCGAATGTTATTGATTAAAACACAATCCATTTTTATTAAAAAAAGGACCATTTAGTTTACATAAATCACTTTTGAACTTCTATTAATAAATAGCCATAATAATTTGGAATAGTATTTGCATAAATATATACAAATAAAGAATTGTAGCATGCAGAGACTTTTATTTTTTCTCCTGGCCATAAGTGTTTTTAGCTGTGTACCAGAAGAGAAGAACACATATTCAAATATTGATTTGAAGCTAGATAATGAGATGGTCCAGAAAGTTATTGACTTTCAGGATCACATGTCGTTTGATAGCCTATATCCTTTTTTAAATCACCGAGATCCAGGTTTAAGATATTTAGCATCTAATGCTCTTTCATCACAGTATGAAAATAACTCTGCTGACTCTTTATATAAAATACTAGAAGATAAAAATATAAGGAATAAAGCCGTTGCTGCATTTGCATTGGGACAAACAGGCAATAGTAAAGTAACTGACAAATTGATAAAAGCATTTGTAAAAATAGACACTACTGTTTCTGTGAATACTGTTGCTAATGCTAATATCCTTGAAGCTATTGGTAAAACAGGTGATAAATCCCTTTTATCACTTATTGCAGCTGTAAAATATATACCTTCAGATAATCAATTAATATTGGGGCAGACTCGTGCAATTTATAGATATGCACTGAGAGGGATTTTTGATAAAACTGCTACTGAAAAAATGATAAATTATACAATAGAGTCTCATTATGATCAGAAGGTAAGGTCATTGGCATCTTCATACCTAGCAAGGTCCAAAGATATAGATTTTTCTGATTATAAATCACGCTTACTCCAGAGATTTCTAAAAGAAGAAAATATCAATGTGAAGATGAACTTAGCTACTGTTCTAGGTAGAACTAAGAATACTGAAGTCATGAAGATATTCTTAAAAGAAATAAATCAACAAAATGATTATCGTGTCAAGGTAAATATGGTAAAAGCACTAGGCAACTTTCCCTATATTAATACTATCGAACCTATATTAATAACCCTTAATAATGAGAATACATTTGTAGCTCAAGCTGCCGCTGATTGGTTATATGATAATGGTAACAAATTTGATGCAAGTATATATAATAATTTTATAAGAAAGGATAAAAATTTTCATGTAAATTCTAAAATCTATAATGCTGTTCTTCATCATCTTTCTCCAAGAAGTAGTAACTTTAAAAGAACGACAAATAAACTTAAAAATTTAATTAAAGAAGCTAAATCTGATGCGGAGAGTATAGCATATATTTCTGCTTTAGGAAATGCTTCAAGTGAATATAAATTGGCTTTTGAATCATTGAATCAAGCTAGACTTCCTGTTAAAACAGCATGGATGGAAGCAATAGTAAATATGTACAAAGGTGCTGACAAAGCTTTCAGAAGTCGTGCAAATCCTATTAAAAAAGAAATTCTTGAAGTTATTAAGCAACAGATGCTTTCAAAAGATGTTGGTGCAGTGGCATTAGGAGCAGGACTGATTGCTGATACAAAATCTGGAGCCAAGGAACTATTAGGAGAGGATACTCAATGGCTGTCAGATATCAGGTCACAACTACCTTTACCTGCATCTATAGAATCATATAATGAATTGTCAAAAGCTATTTCATTAGTAACAGGAGAACCCTATAAAGAAAAGAAATTAGAATTTCAACATCCTATCAATTGGACTATATTGAACTCTATAGGTGACTCTACTAGATGTACAATCAGAACAAATCGTGGTGATATCACAATTAAACTTTTCCCAATGGCATCACCTGGGACTGTGGCAAATTTTGTTGATTTAGTCAAAAAGGGGTATTATGAAAAGAAAATATTTCACAGAGTTGTACCAAATTTTGTTATTCAAACCGGTTGCTCTAGAGGTGATGGATATGGAAGTCTAGATTACACGATTCGCTCAGAATTAAGTGGCAATTACTATGATGAAGAAGGATATATAGGTATGGCATCAGCTGGCAAAAATACTGAATCAACTCAGTGGTTTATAACTCATCGTCCAACACCTCATCTCGATGGCAAATACACTATCTTTGGCAAGGTAACCAAAGGGATGGATACCGTTCACAAGATAACTCAAGGAGATATTATTGAGTCTATTAGTTTTAGTTCTATTTAATTAATAGTGTCAGCTATAGGATTACTAACTTTTGTTACTCATGTTATCCCCAACTTTTTATCTTGATCCTGGATTACTTCAATAAAGTATTTTCAAAAACTAATATCATAAAAAAACACCTACTGAATAAACAATAGGTATTTCTAAATATAGGTTTTTGAGTAATATTATATTTTTAATGCAATCCTAAATAATTCATTTTATAAATCCAAACCATCATCACTAAAAACAATATAGTGTATAGGAAAAACTTCCCAACTCCTTTACCTTTTGCTCCCCAATTTGAATTTGTATCCCTTGCCATAATATACTTATTTTGTACAAAAGTACAGTCATTATTGCTAATGACAAAATTTACGGTTAATTAATTCAATAAATTATTCAATTTCATATTAGCATAATCTCCCATTAAATTATTGATTTTAGCCGCAAACTCTGGATCATCAACTAATTTTGAATTATTTATCACATCTGACATAGCCCTGAACATCATGCTAGCCTCTTGTTTAAAACTCTCAAGCTCTTCTTTGTCAAGAGTTGCATAAAAGTCCATGTGTTGCTTAACCTCATTAGCTAATATTCTTAATTGCTTTTTCGCTTCTTTATAATCCTTTACTTGAATCAATATATTTAGAGCAGGTATTATCTGTGCATCATAAGAGAAATTATAATTAGGGAATGCTTCAAAATATTTTTTAGCTAAATTATCAGCTTCAGTATTTTTCCCTTCTTTTAAAAACTCCATAGCGGCTCTGATTATAGTCATCTTTAGAGACTGAGCTCCAGCAGCATAACTACCAGTTACAAAAGTATCTTCTTTATCAAAATTTCCCCATTTCCATCTATTCATGACACTATCATATGTTCTTTCAAGATTAACTCTACCACTTCCATATATGCCAAATGATTTGTCTGATGGAGTCCTAACGGGTACAAGTTTGAGACCTAAGCCTTCTAATTGTGTGAAATCATTCAAGCCTAATAGTTTTTCATTTTGACAAGTAGTTGCAAAATAAATAGATCTATCATTAATATTTGAAGCAATCAAATCTATTACTGCCAGCTGATCCTTAGTAATATAAGTTTTCTTACCTAGATTAATAGGAATTCCTTGAATCAAAGAATCATTAGTTGCACCAGTAATAATACCTTTCTCCAACATCTTTTGTTTATCAACTGGGATTATCAGCTTATTAGTTGACATAATAGTCTGCCCATTTACCACATTTTTGGGATTTGCAATTTCTTTTAAGACACGAAACACGTTCATAGGGTTACCTTTTGTCCTAGGATTGATAAATACCTGATTTCGCTTCTTGCCTCTATAGGCTTCAGTCGGAATACTCATATTTATAGCTTCTGAGTTATTCTGTTTATGCCTCAATTTCTCGATATACCAATCTACAGCAATCAAACTAAGATTTACAACTCGTACATCTGTCCTGATACCTTCTACCTCTTGGGCATACCACAAAGGATAAGTATCGTTATCACCATAAGTAAATATAATTGAATTCTCATCTAATGGTGTGAGGAAATTTGATGCATAATCTCTCGCCCCTGTATGGTCATGACGACTATGATCATCAAAATTCTGAAATCCCATCAAAAGAGGAGCTAATAATACCAATCCTGAAGCAATAACCGTAGCAACAGTAGAATTTAACTTAAATTTATCTTTGAATACTGTAAACATAGCTACAGCTCCCATTCCTATCCAGATAGCATATGTCAAGAATGAACCTACAAATACATAATCTCTCTCTCTTGGCTCATTTGGTGGTTCATTGACAAATACTACAATACCAATTCCAGTAATAATAAACAAAAACAACAAGGCTCCAAAATCTTTCTTTGTCTTCATAAAATGAAATAATAGTCCAAACAACCCAAACAATAGTGGTAAGAAGAAATAATGGTTTCTCGATTCATTATTCTTTATAGCATCAGGCAATGCATCCATATTATATAACCTTGCTTCATCTATAAAAGTAACACCTGATTCCCAATTACCATCAGCATGATTCCACGGAAAATATCCTTGACTAAAATTCTGTCTTCCAACAAAATTCCATAAGAAATATCTCCAATACATCCACCCCATTTGATATTGTACAAAAAACTTAATATTATAAAGCATTCCTGGACGCTTCTTATTACCATATTCTTTACCCATCAAGTGAGGATACCAATATCTCTTGTGTAGAGTCTCTCTTCCCTGAGCTTTATCTTGAACTCTTGGGAAAAGCATTTCATCTTTAGCTCTATATTCATAACTAAGTTTTTCATCAACTACAGCATATTTATCTCCTACACGTCCATATCTTTTTTCTTTACTATATCCTGATACATTAGAGCTAAAATGTGGTCCTTTCAAGATAGGTCTTTCTCCGTATTGCTCTCTATTGATATAAGGCAATAATCGAGTCACATCAGTCGGAGTATTCATATTTACTGGTGTATCAGCATTGGCTCTTATTACAACAATTCCAATCGTTGAAAATCCAATAACTACCATTAATGCTGACATAATAAGTAATTCAGCTAAGTCATTTTTCTTTTTTACAGCATACTTAAACCCAAAATAAAATAGAGCTGCAAGTATTATAGCTACTGGTATCAATCCTGAATGAAATGGCATACCAAAACTATTAACCATTGGTATCTCAAATGCTTTCCATAGTGCTGGTATCCCTACAATAACAACTTTCTGATAGAACCAAACTAATATCATACCTATCACTACAGACATACCATATCCTATCATAGTATGTTTCTCATATTTCTTAATATAATACAATATTGCTAAAAATGGTATCGCTAATAAACTAAGCAAGTGAACTCCAATTGACAATCCTACTGCATATGCAGCAAATACTAACCATTTATCAGTCTGCTTACTATCAGGTAGATAATACCACTTGACGGCTGCCCATATAGTCAGAGTTGTAAAAAATGTGGACATACCATATACCTCTCCCTCTACTGCTGAGAACCATATAGAAGTACTAAATGCCATAGACAAACCTGCTGCCATTCCTGCAACTCCTAATATTATATTCTGATTAGAATCAGTAGTGTCATTTCCCCTTCCTAACCATGCCAATTTAGCAAACATACTCGTTGACTGAGCTATCAACATAGCACCAAATGCCGTAAACAATCCAGACATCAAGTTAACAGCAAATGCAATAGTAGCCGGATCTGAACTGAATATACTCGCTACCCATGCAAACATACGTCCTACTAACAAAAACAATGGAGCTCCTGGTGGGTGAACTACTTGTAGCTTATAAGCTCCTAATACAAACTCTCCACAATCCCACAGACTACCAGTACGTTCAGCAGACAAAAAATACACTGCCATAGCTATAGCAAATGTAATCCACGAGAATATTTTCATTGATTTGTTAAAACTGTTCATATGTCTAGTAGTGTTTTTTTTATACAAACCACAAAAGTAACAAAAATATTGTGGTTATAAGTAAACCCTATAGGAAAACTCAAATTACTAACTAAGACATTGATATAATTCCAAAATAGATGTTCGTTTGCCTAAGTTGATAAATGGATATCCGAATAATTTTATTAGCTTTGTTACCTTACGAACTTTGTACAAATATTTATAGGATATGCAAGAGAAAAAATTATTTTTACTAGATGGACATGCATTAGTTTACAGAGCACATTATGCTTTGATTAATCGACCTTTGATTAACTCAAAAGGCGAAAACACATCTGCTATATCTGGTTTTGTTCGTTCTCTTTGGGATATAATCAAAAATCAAAAACCAACCCATATTGCTGTTTCGTTTGATTTAAAAGCACCTACATTTAGACATATCGAATATCCAGAGTATAAGGCCAACAGAGATAAGCAACCAGAAGATATTACATTTGCTATCCCTAAAATCAAAGAAATAATAGAATCTTTCAATATTCCTATTGTGACTAAAGAAGGTTTTGAAGCTGACGATGTGATAGGTACTTTGGCAAAGCAAGCAGAAAAAGAAGGTTTTGATGTATATATGGTAACTCCTGACAAAGATTATGCACAGTTGGTTTCGGACCATGTATTTATGTATAAACCTGCCCGTATGGGAAATGGTATTGAAATATTAGGAGCACCAGAAGTCTTAAAAAAATGGGGTATTAGTAGAGTTGAACAAGTGATAGATGTATTAGGTCTCCAAGGTGACAAATCTGATAATATACCAGGAATACCAGGAATTGGACCTAAAACTGCCACCAAATTATTAGCACTTTATGATTCTGTTGAAGGTATAATAGCCAATAGTAGTGAACTAAAAGGTAAGCAGAAAGAAACAATAGAGAATTTTGCAGAACAAGGAATATTATCAAAATATCTAGCTACAATTGTAACAGATGTTGATATCAAATTTGATGCTGAAAAATACAAATTAGAAGAGTTTAATAAAGAAAAAGCTGCCTCATTATTTGAAGCCCTAGAGTTCAGAACACTGGCAAAACAGGTGCTAGGAGTCCAACCACAACCTGTTTATAAACAAGGAACATTATTTGGTGACCCTATACCAATGGATAAGCAATCAACCAATGAAACTCCTGTCAATATTCCTACAAGAAAATCTAATATTTCTACAGTAGCACATGAATACCAATTGATAGATAGTGCTGAAAAAAGAGAAAAACTCATAGAGAGATTAAAATATGAAGAAGCGATTAGTTTTGATACTGAGACTACTGGTTTAGATCCTCATGAAGCTGAGCTAGTGGGTATGTCATTTAGCACCAAAAGTCATGAAGGATATTATATACCCCTACCAGAAGATTATGAAGAAACAAAAAATATAGTTGCTGAATTCAAAGAAATCCTGGAGAATAAATATATTAAAAAAATAGGTCAAAATCTCAAGTATGACATGAATATCATGAGATGGTATAATGTGCATATGGAAGGAGAAATATTTGACACGATGATAGTCCATTATCTATCAGAACCTGATATGAGACATAAACTTGATATTCTATCCGAAAATTATTTGGATTATCAGATGGTCTCTATCGAATCTCTCATTGGCAAAAAAGGCAAAAACCAATTAAGCATGAGAGATGTTCCTCTCGCAAAAGTGGCTGAATATGCTGCTGAGGATTCTGACGTCTGCTTACAATTAGTGCCAGTATTTAAAGAACAATTAGAAGAAAAAGGATTAACAAATATATATAAAACTATAGAAGAACCACTGATAACAGTACTCTCTACTATGGAATATGAAGGAATCAGAATTGATGAAGATTTCCTAAACGAATATGCAACCGTCATAGAAAAAGAAATACGCAAAAAGGAACAATTAATATATGAAAAGGCTGGGACAACATTTAATATTTCTTCGCCTACACAGGTAGGGCAGATATTATTTGAAAAATTAGGAATAAAATACCGCTGGAAAAAAACTAAAGCTGGTAAATACTCCACAGATATCACTAAATTGACCGAGTTAGCTGAAAAAAATGAGATTGTAAATGATATACTTGAATACCGTAAATTTGCTAAGCTAAAATCTACTTATGTTCTCGCTTTACCAAGACAGATAAATCCAAAATCTGGACGTGTTCATACCAGTTTCAACCAAGCAAGAGCCGCAACAGGAAGACTAAGCTCTGAAAATCCAAATCTTCAAAATATCCCAATTAGGTCAGAAGCTGGTCGTAAGATACGAGAAGCATTCGTGCCAAGAAAAGGAGACTATACTTTATTAGCCGCCGATTATTCTCAGGTTGAGCTTCGATTAATAGCTGAGATGAGTGGGGACAAGAATATGTTAGAAGCTTTTATTAATGGGCAAGATTTTCACCGTGCTACCGCAGCTAAAGTGTATGATACTCCTTATGATGATGTGACAGATGACCAAAGAAGAAATGCAAAAACAGTAAATTTTAGTATTACTTATGGTGCAGGATCGCAAAACCTAAGACGTCAATTGGGAATCACAACTAAAGAAGCAAAAGAGTTAATCGAGAATTACTTCAAGCAGTTCTCTGGATTAAAGAAGTATATGGATGATACCGTAAACTTTGCTAGAACTAATGGATATGTAGAGACTTATATGGGTAGAAAAAGATACTTGAGAGATATTAATTCACAAAATGGTATGGCTAGATCTATGGCAGAACGTATGGCTATCAACACTCCGATACAAGGTACAGCTGCCGATATGATAAAAATAGCAATGATTAGAATCCATGATATGCTAAAAGATTATAAAACCAAAATGCTATTGCAAGTACATGATGAATTGGTCTTTGACCTATATTTACCAGAGAAAGAAGAGCTATTGCCACGGATAAATGATATAATGTGTGAAGCTATACCTGGATTAAAAGTTCCAATATTGGTTGATATGGGTATGGGAGATAATTGGAGAGAAGCTCATTAAAAAAAGAAGTTCATTAAAAAGTTACAAGATGAAACGAAATTTTATACCATTCAAATCAGAAAATTTTTCGAAAGAAGAAACACGGAAAATAGCTTCTGAGAATAGAATTTTTATGAGCAATCGTCGATCTATACGACATTTTTCTACTCGCAAAGTAGATAAATCTGTGATAGAAGATATCATAATGACAGCAAGTACTGCCCCTTCTGGAGCTAATAAACAACCATGGTATTTTTGTGCTATATCTGATAAAAAACTAAAATCTCAAATACGACAAGCTGTAGAAGAAGAAGAATACAAAAATTATCACGGTAGAATGTCCAAAGAATGGATGGCAGACTTAGAGCAATTTGAGACAGATTGGCACAAGGAATTTATTGAAGATGCTCCTTGGCTAATTGTCATATTCAAAAAATCATATGATATAAATAATGGTGCAAAATCAAGAAATTATTATGTCAATGAATCAGTAGGTATCGCGACAGGTATGCTAATAACAGCAATTCACCAAGCAGGATTAGTGACACTAACACATACACCTAGCCCTATGGGTTTTTTGCAAAAAATACTTGATAGACCTATCAACGAAAAACCATATCTAGTTCTCCCCGTAGGATATGCTAAAACTGGTGAAATGGTACCAGAAATCACAAAAAAAAGTATGGAAGAAGTAATAAATTTCTATTAATACTTTAATAACTTAGAAAACTTCCAATTTTTCAACAGAATC
This sequence comes from Lepetodrilus fucensis, assembly GCA_032361325.1. NCBI lineage: Eukaryota > Metazoa > Mollusca > Gastropoda > Lepetellida > Lepetodrilidae > Lepetodrilus > Lepetodrilus fucensis. The sequence continues at coordinate 3,070 of JAUTBV010090309.1, read as the reverse complement.
AAGTGATGCTTCTAATGCAGAAGAATATTTATGATCACTTACTGCTTTCTTCAATGATTCAATATCCATATACCCATCTCTATCAATCCAGTAAGCCAATGCCGCTAATGCAGCACCACGCTTAGCTACTTTGATAAAGTTTCCATAAGTTATATTTTTATAATTGGCAAATTCGTCTGTCTTTAAACTAGAATCCATGATAATAGTACTTTCTTCATTGATAGTTCCTTTTATCTTTCTTAGTCCATCCTCTGATACTATAATTATCACATTTGGATTCTCCAAACCATTATAATTAACAGGAGTCTGAGATAATATAATTTCAGCTACTGAGAATCCCGTACCCACTGTCACAGGATATTCACCTTTCATAGTCGCATGTAGTCCTGACAACATACCAGTAGTTGCAAGCAATTTTGCAGCTGACTGAACTCCACCACCAGCAGAACCTGCCATGACAATACCCATTCTGTCTTCTATTTTAGTATCAAAACCAGCATTAACACGAGCTAGATTATCTAATAACGACACAGTTTCCTTAGCTATTGCTCTTACAGGAGACCTGTCATTTCGATATACTTCTGCTTCTTCAAATACCTCTTCTAGCTCTTTCAGTTTTTTGAAAGCATAAGATGTACAAAGACTAGAAAACTCAACTAATGAAAAACCATTTATTTCTAACGCCTCTTTCATCACTTGCGTATAGGTCTTAATAGTAGTAGCTCTAGCACTATATGCGGCACCAGAGGCATGAGCCAATTTGACAATATCAAATGGTGGTACTTCAACATCAAAAGCCTTTTTTTCTTTAAATTTCTGAGTAGAAAGACCACTTATTTGACCGCCAGTCATACCATATAGAAGGTTATTCATAACTACCAATGTGATATCAATATTTCTACGAGCAGCTTCTAGAACATGCTGTAACCCTATAGTAACTCCACCATCACCAAGTATGACAATCACTTTTTTGTCAGTACTATCCAAACCTAAAGACACTCCTACTCCTAATGCTGGAGCTCGACCGTGCAATCCATGGATAGAATGTGTATCAAATAATGGATCAACTAATCCACTACAACCTATATCACTTACTATGATAGAGTCAAACTTAGTATAACCCAATTCTTCTAGAGCTTGAGCAACTTTCTTAACTATCACCCCATGTCCACAACCTTGACAAAAGGGCATCTTTGCATCACTTAATATCTTATTTTCTGTCATGATCTTACTTCTTTTATTATTTCAGAAGGACTGATAAGACTACCTATTTTATTGACAGTTCTTACCTTTGATGGTCTATTTTTCCCAAATATTATTTCACCGTATATACTTGTCAAGTTCTCCTCTACAAATATAATTGTATCAAATGGATTTATAATATCAAGTATCTCTTGCGAAACTGGTAATAGTGTTTTTACAATAAGCAATGAGATTTTCTCCCCTTCATTTCTCAAACTATTTACAGCATCTCTAGCTGCATCAGCTGATATACCATATGTAACAACAAGCTTATTTGCCCCGTCTTGACTATCTAGGTCATAAAAAGTAAACTCACTAATACGGTTTTCGAATTTTTCCTTTAATCTGCGGGCATTTGCCATAGATTCTGGATCATTTTTCTTGATAAGCCCAGCATTATTATGCGTAGATGCATTTATTCTAACCTGATATTTTTCATTTCCTAATGGTACTATTGGTGGCACCATTTCCTTGCCTGATTTATATGGCTCAAATGGCTCAGTTATAGGAGCTGAATATCTTTCCACAGGCTTTATATCTTTTAATCTTGAGAGATCAAAACTCTTGTTGGTCATAACCAATTCCTTCGATGTAAGAAGTATTACTGGTGTTCTAAATTTTATCGCCGTCTTGATAGATTCATAGGTCATATCCCACGCATCTTCAAAATTAGAATGACTAAATACAGGTATAGGATAATGCCCAGAGATAGAGCCATTCATAAACATCAAGTCACCTTGAGCTCCAGTAGTAGCAGAACCTGTACTTGGACCTAGTCGCTGAGTTATTATGATAAGCATAGGCAACTCCATAGCATAAGCCATATTAAGAGTCTCTGTCATAAGTGCTAATCCTGGAAATGCTGTTGCAGTAACTGGAAATTTTCCAGCTGCTGAGTATCCTGCCATCCACTGTAGTACTGAAATCTCATCTGGACCAGCTAAAAATGAAGGAAATCGCTTCATCCCATATTGATAAAATCTATTGGAAGGTGTGATAGGGTAACCAACAAATACATCGGCTCCCGCTTGTACACATGCTTCTGTTATTATCAATGAAGCATCCGTAAAGACTGTTTGTTTTTTTATTTTTTCCATTGCTCCAATAGTTTGAAAAGTTGAACAAAATATCGGCGTCAAATATACAATTATTTGAATAAACAAGGGGAAATAAAAAAAAAGTTTTAAAATCTTACTGAGTAATTTTAAATAGTACAATAATTCTACACCAGCCTCTCACGTCCCCCTTCCCTTAGAAAGGGAAGGGCTGGGGATAGGTTTGACATAGAAAATTCCAAAGAAAACAAATCAAAACCCATAAGTTCACATTGTACAGGAGATTCATTCGCCTATTAAAAAAACGTCACCTACCACACAATCAAGCGAATAAATTTGCCGGTACTACATAGATTAATTTGAGAATTGCATCAAAGGTAGTCATTTTAGATACGTGTTATATTTATGCTATTTTCTTCCAAAATCAGCAGGTATTTCTCCCCATTTCTTTGTATTCCATTTCAGTATTTTATTAGGGATTTTATTAGCTTTTATCCATTTCTCTGCTCTTTCTATTAGGCTAAATAGGATTTCATTATTAATAGTTCTTTTTAGAGTTGTATTTGCTTTTTTCTTCCTTACCCATGCCATTGCTGTTCTAGAATCTGAATAAATAGCAGTTACTTTATTATCTATATTATGCATAAATGCCATTGCATGAACAAGAGCTAGAAATTCTCCTACATTATTTGTACCATCTGGAAAGGGTCCTTTTTTGAAAAGTACGGCACCTGTAAAAGTATCAACTCCTTGATATTCCATAGGACCATTAG
>JAUTBV010090298.1:0-18654 GCA_032361325.1 Lepetodrilus fucensis | reverse complement strand
TGCCGGGCCCCCAGGGCGGGATTTGAACCTGGAACCTTTGGCTCCGAAGTCCAACACTCTACCACTGCGCTACATCCCGCCCCATTATTACAAGTATTAGTATTATTACAAGTAGCATTACTATTGCAGGTACTAGTATTCATATTCTTATTAGTATTACGACAAGTAGTATTACCTTGAATACTTTAATGTCAACATTTTCTTTCGTTAGCTCATGAACATAAGGCGTGTTTGGTGCGAAGATGTATGCGCCGGATGCCCGCTGTGAAATCCTGCTCTCATAGTACCCAAGGTCTTGTCTGATGGCCAGGTCAAGGTTCAGATTAAGGTTCTTCATCTGAGAGATGCGGCCGGTTTGGTCAAACGAGACGACTAGATGCTGAAAACAAAATTGGACATTGCACGCACCAGACGGTTAATACCTCCAGATGTATCTAATGGAAGCAACGTACAATGCAAGTAGGATAGCATGTACATCGTTCATGAAATGGAATTATTTATGAAGTAAAGTATATATTACTTATGAAGTAAAGTATATATTACCTTTGATGTAGATAATATATTGTATCCGTACCTTATTAGAAATCACCATAGGAAGCTTATGATCCTCAAACATCTGTTTAGTGCCAGCCCCTGAAAAGTAATATTCGCATTGTTAGTTATTTCTATAGAGTAGATTACTAATAATGTATCGTACTAAATCACACGTAACGTTATCAAGTATACGTATTTAAAGTGTAATACATGTAAATAACAATCAATATGGTGCGTGTACTCGACATGTTTTTATTGGCCGTCGGTAAATCTATGAGCATAACAAGAGGAAGTGGTAGCAAGAACAATGATACAGAAAGAAGTCAGCGGAATTGGATAAAGAAGTAGCCGTAAAATCCATAAGATGTATTTTGATTACCTGGCACGCCTTCGAGGTGGAAACTGGAGACGCCCATAGCCGGAAGTTCTGCCAAGAACACGACTTCCTTGACAGCCTTTGAGTTCCGGTGAGGAATTCTTACGGTTGAATCGGACACTGGTGCTATCTAGAAACACAGACAACCATGTTAAATAGCCATGCATGTTAGGGCCAGTGCAATGCAATCATCTTTGGTTGATGCTTCTGATGGTCAAAGCCATTCTATTACATAACTGGTTGTACAAACAACATGTACGAGTTACGAAGCACATTCAAGAACAATGTGAAAATGCTTTACCTGCGACGTCACTTTACCATTAGGTCCTGTAATGATGTAACTTCCGTGAGTGACCGGAAGTCTAACCCAGTGGGCCACAGGACGAGAGAGAGGATTGTAAGCAAACAGAGCAAATTCGTGGCTGGACTCTGTGACGTCGCACATGCTGATGTTGAGCTCGTGACAGTATTCTTGGTGCATGTTGAGATTGGGTTCCTCGCTAGTCAGATATTGATAGGACTCATCTATCACTTCCTGAAACATGTACCATGCAATGCAATGTATCTATTTCTCTATCTGTATCATAGAGTATGCAGTGTATACAAATGTCATGTATGTATATTGAGCATCAACAACAGCAATAGACATTGTTCTGATATTCAGTCCACAAGAAAGGATGACGAATTATCTTACGCCAAACAATAATCTGAGGTATGACGTGGAATGCTATACAATAATGACACCATGTATCAGCGTAGCATAATTCCGTGTGTTAGGAACTATAGAAAAATAATGTGCATGCTTTTGTTGTTGTAATTATCTAGAACAAAAGCCTCATCTTAACACGAATTAGATCGTTAACTGGATTTGGAAATGGATACCCTATGCAATTAAGAGACATTCAATACAGCAGCAGATGTATAAGCAATTAAGCAAGCGTTATTGTAGTATGCTAATTAGACACACACCTGGCAGTTGGTGACACCTTCGCTGAGCATCTTGTTGTAGTCACGTACGACATGCTCCTTCTCCGTACCACTGAAACATACGGCATGTCATCAATACAGCTTCATGTTTCAACAGTCGGAGATGCGACGTCGTTAGAAGTTGGCGTGTGTACTATTGTAGCTACCGGTGTATGTATATACATCTATTTTTGTTCAAAGCACAAATGACAAATGCATTGCAGTGTGTTGTGCCCCAGTGTCTAATCACGCTTATGGGCCTCTTTGTTGGTACCATCCTCGGGAACTTACACCTATTGTATACCTAGCATTCGAAAATGGCGGTTTTCCAAAAGGATATGATAATACTGGCTGGCATGAATAATAATAATAATAATAATAATAATAATAATAATAATAATCAACCTTCTGAACCGTTATGTCGATACCATCTTCTAGGTTGTGATATATATTGGCAGGGATGGATAACCATTTTAGTCGGTTATTTATTTTAATAATTGGTGTATGGAATCCAGCGTTCTACCATAAATAATGCATATATTAGATAGTCTGGTATTTATTTAGAATATGTTGTCAGTTACGCTTTCTAGCCAGCATATAAAAAAGGCATCGCTCAACCGAAGTGAGGATTAACTACCGGTACAAGTGTTAATAATTCTGTATGTTGTATAGTCTGCTGATGTTTGTCCCATTAACGAGTAGGAGTCACTAGGACATATCGAGTACATTATAAACATGGTAGATAGACGGCGGTGTACTTATTACAGTTAACATTGTGCATGTTATTTGAATTGTAAACTTGTTCAAACTAACGGACTCCTTAGGTTAATGGAATGTTTATTTATCTACCCGCCATTGTGAGAGGAATAGGCGTGGTGTCCATCCGGCTTGATCCGAGGACAACATGTCTGTTCTCAGTCACTGAGTAAACATGACTAACTGATGTCAACTGTACTTGAAATGAAATGCTCTTCCTGATATAATGCTCTTTAAGACTGGATGAATGGCCGGCCATAATAAGAACACATGGTGTGAACATTACTTAACACCGTGTTAACCAACTGTATAAGATAAAGTGTAGCTGTGAAAATATGAATGAGGTTACTGGGATTGTTAAATCAATACTATGAAAATTGACTCTAATATCGATTCAGTCGTCAATTGAAATAGGAAATCGATTCCAACACATCGACTCTGATATCGCCCTAGGTTGTCTGTGGAAAACTAGTCAGCCTATTGGATATAGTTATATTCATATTCAGTGTTTACTTCAAAGGAGTTATATGATGTCCAGTAGCTTCGTATGGACTGGGACTGTAAAACAACGTCCTTCATGTATGTTTAGTATATAGCTGTAGACCAACAGTTCCCTGCATTACTTCAGCTACTGCTTTTCCTCTCGTGCCCACAGAGTGTCATAGACATGTCAACATACTATGTTTCCACATAATTAGTGTTATGATTAGCAAACAGCGTGTCCATAGTGACATGATACATAAACGTTGATGGTCCTGTTCTTCGGGTCTAAAACTAAGATAGTTAATGCGGTTTCTATTGAGATAAGGAAGACCTAGTTTGATGTCATTATAAACGTATTAAAGTGACAGGCGTTACGTCATGACTTGTCCTAGCTATGTACTTCTATATACTGATGGCTTGCCACGACTCTCGAGTACATGTCAAATATAATTACGTGTTATTATTATGTGTCTCCAGACCGCCTATTGCCATTATGCATGACGAAGTACGATCTTCGCGTCAACATATTTCTAAATACTGTTTACATGTGTTTTATTATACGATATTTTAATTACAATTGAAATGTTAAAATATTGTTAAAATATATGTTTTATGATGTTTTTTAGATGTGTATGTAACAATGGGTGAGACAATAATAAACAATTTCTCTCTGTATGAAACTCTGTGGCTGTGAGTGTTGATATATTGTTATGTGAGAAACGTAGAAAATTAGAGTGCATACCGTAGTAATCTGAAGACACGACAGACACCACGGATTTTCTCTTATTTCAAACAAACCACATTTACGCCCGTCCAATTCAGTCTGAATACAAAAGCACCCGGATGTTATATCTGACAAAAGGAGGGTTCAGCATTGACGCATACCTGACCATTACTTCAAAGTAAACCAGACTCGGTGTACTTTTAAGCAATGAACAGGAATTCAATGATGCAACATCGCAGTCAATGTCGTTTATGGCTAATAATATCTGGACATTAGTGTTGTATTGTAATAATTAATGCCCGACTCCCTGGAATACGTACGTAATGGCGTCGTGATGCTGTAACACCCCCATGGCCGCCTCTATAAATAAATATAATGAATATGTATACATTGACAGTGGGAATTTAATTAGCAGCAAACATTACTCAGAGAGACACCGTGTATGTGGTGACAAGGATTTAGGCATTAGTCACAAACAACACGCATCAGTCAACTATTCATGAGCGTGTTTTACTATATTATGTTGACCTAACTTAGAATTGCATAAATCTTTACACAGTAATCTGTCGCGTTAGCATGAAAGATTGCAACGTGAAGCATGCATGTGCCAATCATTCAACGTCGATAAAATATGTTTAAATTAGTCGTCCATGCGTATAGTTCCTACTTAATATCAAGTTAACAATTAATTGTCAACATACTGTCATACATACTAGTATTAATGAGGTTGCGTTATAACGTAACTGGGGAACTATAACAGAAATATCCCGGTATGTGAAGTCAAGACTGATTGGAGAATGGTATGTCTCCGTGGGAATGTCTTAGGTGGGTTTTTATTGTGGTTCAAAGAGTCCCATGCAGAGTTGGATATACTTCGCATGATCAAATTTACACGATCTAAATCATATGATCAATATTCCAGTTACTAGGGGCCTGCTCCTTTCTAGCTGTAATTTCTGTACTTTCTGTCCGACGCATTCGCAGTTACCAAGGATCAACACCGCGCAGTGTAAATGCCCATGCGTCGGACAAAAAGAGCAGACATTACAGCTAGAAAGGAGCAGGCTCTAGTAGTCCTCTCCCGCACACTTGCATTCCCATAGACGCATACTCCCATTAACGTGTCCATATAGTTTTAGTCATCATAGCCCGACATTGCTATTTACACGGACTAGCTATACATGTATTCGAGTTAACATTGTATATGATATTACCATCCTTTTATTCTTTTTATTCATCACATGACACCTAAATAAACATTCTTCTTCCATTTGACAATTGATCGAGTAAAACATCATGGCATACGCCTTAAATGTACTCACTTAAAATGTGGGTTTTATTGAAGGTACCGGATAGACCAGAGAAGACACTTAGTTGTTTACACGCCTGAAAAGAAAACATTCTACAATCAATAGTACGAATTGAAAGCTACAGAAAGCATGCCATATACAATCAGAATCGGTGTGGAAAATGCGACAACCTCGGATTATGTTTGTTGTTATCAAGGTGTAGGATACCATTGATATCAAAACGCACTCTGTGGAGATATATCTCATCCCGGCATAATTGTGTCAATTCATAAACACACACGAGAGCACTCTAAGGACGTCTGTCCGTATAATTGTAATAAATGTGATATCGCAAAATATTATTTTTTGAAATATGATTAGGGATTTTTTTCTTTTCTGCATGGTGCGATCCAAACGTGACTATATGGTCACGTGACCACATGACTCAGATCATCAAGTAATGAAACTGTAGATCGTGGAATAACGATTGCCATTTTGAAAATGAACATTGCATATTGATAAATACGAAAATGTCACGTCTTGCATTGTGATTCGTGTCGTCAGCACAAACATAGGTCATTCCAAGTCAAATCAATAGCAAATAAAGACATTACATGCGCATTTTGATGGATAACCTGAGCGGCGGTCAATGGTGCTTTCAGATATCATTATGAAATGAGTAATTGAAAAGAACCGTGACTATAGCATAATCGTGGGGAGGGTTTTAGTATTATTCTGAATGGCTACATCAGGATCATGCATTAACTATCATATTAATTATCATCTTCGCAGCAATTACTTTAAGTGAAATTTGAAGACAAAGAAATGTTTTACAGCCACATTTACTGAAATGAAGTTATATTAATAAACACTCACTAAATATAGGTAATGGTTCACGTGTTTTAATGATAATCTAGTAACTATGCGTATGTATATATAAAGTACAAACACGTCTTGGAAAGATGTTTTATCCTGAATAGTGTATGTATATGTTAATTGTATTCGGTTTGGACATGACTCGTAGCAAGGTACAAGTATGTGCGTGTACGAGTACTAGTAGTCCGGTTACGTACAGCGATCTAAAGTTGACCGTTGTTGTTTCATTACTTCATTATTAGTAGGCATTCTGATATATAGAGGCTATACCGCCGTTCAACATATGGAGTAGAGGAAATGTATGTGAAATAGGCATCGTATTTTCACAACCCTGAAACTTGCTAGCACCCATCCTACATCGAGCATTGCACCGATACATTAAGCAGTCAAAATCAATGATTTTCCTCTTCGCGAGGCGTCTCTTATATACCGCTGACCAGACGGTTGTGATCTAATGGTCTAATGATGCCATCCCAATGAAGCACCTCTGGGACTATATTGACAGCGTAGTGAGAACTGCAGACCTCTGGGTTCAAACTCTCAATGTGATGACGCAGGGACGAGTAGAACATTCAACAGTTACCCAGACATCTGACCGACGAGATGTCCTTCACGAGAGAGGAGCATGCACACATACTGTCCGTGACGTCAGTTGTGACAACCAAGATGACAATCATTATTTTTTTCTGCATGATGGTCCGATTCTTGTAGGTTATTTTCCAATATTTTAGTTTTTATGCACTCTCTGATTTTTTAACCAATTCCAAAAATATGTTTGGTTTTCTTATGTATGAAATACCATAAAGAGTAAATATTATTGATATACATGTATATATGAGTGATATGGGAGTCGAATGCTGCGGAACATTTTTCATCCACTTGAAGGGACAACCATACAGGATACATATTCATCTAGATGAATCCCGATCAGTTAGACTTTAACTAAGATCTACTAATCATTAGATCTCAGACACCAAAAATAGACTAGCTAATAATGGCAGTATGTTTCAATTGTTTTGTCCTTCAATATCAATGAACGTCATAATAAAATTCAAATTAATTGCTAACGTCATATTTCCGTTCAACAAAACAGTTCGCACAATCACTTTTTTCTCATGTTTTCTACGTCATTATACGAAATATTATTCGAGTCTTTAATTGTGTCGTGAAAGATAATTACAATGACTCAAGCGTCGTGTACTCATTCATTACTAAGTCTCGACCGTAGATCAGAAGTATTCACATTTAATTATGTTTTGATAAGAACACGAGGAAAAAAATATGATTGTCAAAATGAAATAAACAACGTCTTCAACGATTCTGCATCGCAATTTCTTTTTTGTTCATGAATGAACACCGAGCTTCAAGAATGTTCAGACACCATAAGATGACATCAAGTTATCAACACATATACAATTGTATGTTTACCTGTAGCAATGCACCGGCCTTCTTTACGTGCAGTTTGAGGCCCCCCTTACTGGTAAAATAGCCTGTCCAGTAGCCATCGTTGACAGCGTACGGGAAGAAGTCATCAGACTTGGTAGGGAAGGTTGGCCGGGCTTTGTTGACGTGGTGGAAGTAGCAGGATGGAGTAGAGTACAGGACGTTCACTTTCTTCCCGCTCTTTTGCTGCGAGACAAACATTCAATGTATAAAAATAATTAAATAGATAAAAATAATTAAATAGTATTCGTAATAGTAATAGTATTCGTAATAGTATTCGTAATAGTATTCGTAATAGTATTCGTAATAGTATTCGTATTAGTTTACTAATAGTAATATTACTAGTAATAGTATTAGCAATAGTATTAGTAATACTATTAGTAATAGTATTAGTAATAGTATTACTAATAATATTACTAATACTATTACTCATACTATATGATTAGGAATAGGATTAGTAAGATTATTAGTAATAGTATTAGTAATATTATTAGTAATAATATTAGTAATAGTATTAGTAATAGTATTAGTAATAGTATTAGTAATAGTAGTAATAGTAATTGTAATAATAATAATAATAATAATAATAATAATAAACGTATATAGGCCTAGTAAAGGGATTTAGTATGTAAAGATCGAGAGGGTCTGTACTCGCCCAATGCTGGGGTCCTATTCTCGAAACGTTCTTACGATCGTAAGACCATATTAGCGATTCGTATAGTATGGCTACGAACTGTTCTTACGCTAAGAGGTTCGTAAGAACGTTTCGAGAATAAGCCCCCTGATAATTCCGACAGTTATCAAAAGTATTGTTTATAAAAAAAAAAAGTGTTGTTTCATTTCATCAGTACAGTACACGCATACGTCAAACTAGTTGACAGGGCTTTGCTCACCATAGCGTTTACTCGTTCTATGAGCGTGTCCATGTTGTGGAACCATTCGCCAGCCTTCTTGTATCCAAAGTCGCTGCCCATGGGTATCATCACGTGATTACTGAGATAGGAATTCCTCTGAAAGGGGGAGATTAATATCACAGTATTTGCATCTTAGGAGGGTCGACATTAGGGTAGGAGATATCAATTTTAACTACTGCATATATCTACTCTCAGAGACATATTGGGTGATAAATTTCAATATATATATATATATATGCATGTATCTCCAATATGCATAGTGCAAATCAAAATATGCATGACAATCTTATTTCCCAGCATCCTCGAAAACACAGGCAATTATGACTACACTAAACTCCGTCAAATATTAGAGGTTAGTGTAGTCATAATGTTCTGTGTTTTCGAGGATGATTTCCCATGTACTAGTTTTATTAGAATTTTGTTTTTAAACGAAATCTTAATATTTTCTATTCATTTTTTGTTTAATATATTTCTCCGTTTCCGTAATGTGTGATATTAAATGTGTTTTAATTTAAGGTATACTTGGTTTTCTCGACGACAATAAGCGACGCTTGTGACATACGTCGTCCGCTAGATTTAACACCTGCATAACGAATAGAGAACTGTAATGCCAGATCGATAACAGAGACATTAGGCGGGCAATGATTGTCCTATCTTCGATTACTACGATATATAAAGTGTTCAAGCTTAGTATACACACAGGCTATAGCTAACCAGTAACCTAGTACGCCGGTTTGATTCTGGAAACGAATGTAGTAGTAACATTGAAAACATTCTGTCCTTTCAATATTCATATTGTTTGTTGATTACAAAGCGTGATATCCATAGTACGAGATACCATGCCACTATGTCATAGCTTTGTCACCGGGTCACGGATGGCTATATTTGGGGTATTTATACGGGTCAGACCCAAGTTCAACATAGTTTCCACCCGAAGGCCTAATAATAGACCTCTAAATGTACAACCTCATTCAAACGTGTGTGCGAGATGTATTCATCTGCCTTCATTGAATGATGAATGATTTACGTGACTGATTTACATTTATATACACACTGACAGCCTTTACACTTTAGTGGGAGTAGAATAATATTGAGGTTACCTTCTTTTCAATTTCCTTCAAGAAGCCCTCAAGATCCATGTGTTCCTAAAAATATAGTCAGACATTATCAAACATGCCCATTGGCAGTGGTATTAATGGAGTTCATTTACAGCAGTAATGATTTACGGAAACACGGCACAAGTAGTTAGAAAACTTAGGTGGCAACATATGACATAGGTGACTTAGGTGGCAACATATGAGAGACAACATAGACAACATTGATGTGTATTTTTACAAATAAATATAAATAAAATAGAAATGATATTGTCTAGAGGCTATGTTAGAAAATGGTTTACGTTTACCATAGGAAATCTAAATCTAGATATTGTAAATGGATATCTATATCTTGGTTTGCTATTCTCAGCTAATGATCTATTATGTAAAGCTATCAAACGTATAGTAAACTATCAAATCTCAGCTAATTGTCTATTATGTAAAGCTATCAAACGTATAGTAAACCATCAAATCTCTACAGCAAAGTTAGGCAAATTAAATTTTGGGGAAGGTAAAATGATAAACTAGCTAGTATTATTTACTATAAGTTATGTGTATTCTTCAAAGCAACAATGCTAACTCCAAATTTAAGCTCCTGCAAAGGGTAAAGAAAATATTACAGGAAACTGGGCTTATACTATGTATGGTTATCTCGAACCCCTGGTTATGTTAATTATCTAGCAATGAAGGTCAAGTCCAAGTTAATTGATCAGTATATACAGTATTGGTACAACTGTGCAGTTAATGCATCAAAATGTCACTAGTATTATATTATGTACTAACCATTGTTATTAGTAAACCGTATGTACTAAACATACCCAACTGTACTTGTATTTGGTTAACAAGAGTTAACACTTCCAACCACAAACTACCAATATAAACGGGCCGCTGGCAAAATATCTCAAGACTTAAAACTATGTCCCTCTGTAGCGAAGCAATATGTGATGAATACCATTTCCACTTGTACGTAAACACTTGTCACAACTTCGAAAATAATTCTTGCCTAAATACTACAAGTATATATGTAATAACTCTACTATGGATACATGTATATGGCTTATGAACTATACACCTCTATAAAAAAAAAAACAATATTGAATATTGAGATTAAATATGTCTACGTTTATGTTGGATATCTTACCAATTTATGTTCTTCCCACCCATCCATAACAAATCCTTGAGGGGCGTAGTAACCGCCGGATATGTGTGTAAATAGTGAAGCCTTGTCCCCTAGAAATAGAAGACACATAGCAGTTGAAGTTGAAGCTCATGACATTAATCGACGGAATATATTATGAAAGTTTTCTGGAAATGTTTTAAATCTAAATTCCAATAGATCCAGTAATAATGTAACGGTATCAGTAGAACGAAGTGTGGCTTGTTAACACTGATACTGGTTTTGTCCGGCGATACATAAAACAAGTTACCTAGGTTGTTAGGGCTTCCTTTCCATACAAGCTCCAAACTCTTCTCCCTCTCTCGAACTTTGATATCTTGGTAATCTATTCGCCCGAGTATAATAGCATCGAATCCCATCTGAAAATAACAAACAGGTAGTTAGTTGCATACACATATAAATGTACTGTATTATAATTAATTACAAGAAAATACTTTTTTTTAAAGTGCACACAACATTTGAAATGTAGTAGTTGCACAATATTATGTTTGCATACAACACAAATTAGTATGTAATAATAATAGTAATAATGCATCACACAATGTGTAGTGTTCGTATAAGCATCACACCTGTGCAAATATAGACGAATGTTCTCTGGAATGCCCAAACTGATCTACGTGCCACGCTACTTTAGACTGAGCACATGGTCCAAAATGTGTGTCAATGAAGTCAAATCCCAGCGTATGTTGATCAATGATATCATTGTAGTATGTGGTAGCCGCGTCACTCATGCACCATCCGCCAATAACAAACTCCAGTCGCCCTGAAAATAATAATAATAATAATAATAATAATAATATGGAATAATCATTTCGTAAATCAAATGGTAATTCCTTTATTTCTTTTTTTTTTTTATTGAAATTTGGAGCCACTTTCAATATTATGTACTCATTATTAATGTGAACTCGTATTCTCATTACAGTAAATTAATGAATGAACAGTTAACAAAGTTGTTATTAGACAAAGTAAAAGAATGCAACGGTCCATGTTTAACACGTATAACCAATGAGGTAGGCTATTGCCTGGTGTCTATATTTTTACCTCGAATATAAAGGATGCGAGTAAAAGCCACATTATTATTTTCAATTAAGCATACTGGCATACTAAGAGGTTGACACTGTAATGTCTGCTTATATAGCAAATCTTCTCACAAAGTAAACGTTAACAATGTTCTACTTTCATCTAGTAAACTCGATCTAAATGTGCTCGTACTTTGCTTTATTAACATCTTGACATCTTCTTGTGTTTTCTTGTCAATCTCCTTCCACCAGCGAGAGAAAAATGCCATTTCAATAAATATAAATTTTCTTTTAGGATTCTCCAGAAGTTCAGGAATGGTTGTATTGAGGACACACCTGACGCACTCTGGCCCATAGTAGTTGGACCGATCTGAAAATATGCAGTCAATATACAAGTATGTATGTAGGCACTAATCCCCTGTCAAAGACATTGGTACCAATTGCAATTACTTATAATTATCCTTTCTTGTTTACACGTTTCTTTTCAAAAGTGACGCTACCAAACTAAAATAATAAATAGTAATCGACACCGATGTTGTTTATAAAACTAGTATGGTCACAATATCTGATCACATCATGAACGAAATTCAACAACGTTCGTTATTACAATACATATTTCATAGATAAATGGTGCGTAGGTAGACTCCTGTGTAAAATACACACGCAATATACAAGGAAGGAATTAGCTATAACAGAATAGTAAATTATTGAGAGAGAGAAATAAAAATCCATAAAATACAAGAAATAGCCTAATGGTACACGAAATATACATTTAATAAAAGTATGTAGGTTATGCGATTTCCTGGCATCGATATACGAGTTATGTGCATGTAGATGTGATATTTCTTTTAAAAAAAGTTTATTTTCGTCTTCATGCTGTTGAAGTTTACTTTTACTTTAAAATAGAATACACGTAAATTATTATGACAAATTTATTCAAATATATTGCAACATTGTAATAGGTGAGTTATTTATATATCAATCTAAATAAATGCAACTGGTATGTTATTATGACCATAGAGTATGTGTTGGTCAAAGGAATCCCACATTGACCATAGGCGAAGGTTCGTGTCTAAATAATGCATAATTACCATTATATGGCCATAAATGTATGGCCTGTTATCATTAGTCTTGCAAACAGAACTTATTGCATATCGTAAATGACCATGCGCTTATATTAGTTGTGCGTATTTGTATCGTGTTGAAAATAGTGTGCACAAATTACTGCATACCAAACTGATGGAATTGCAATATCGGTAAATGGTATTTTTGTAGAGTTTCATACACATTTGACTAAAAGTTAATTAACATTACGTGATCAATATAAGTGAAATTGCTTTGTATGTATTGCAATGAAGTCACCTGTTTTATTACTATTGTTACTCTGTGTTTAAATTGCGCTGATTGCATGCATATTGCATGCATATACATGTAGATAAATGATAATATTATATTCCAGAACGATAATCGCTGAGTTTGTCGCCGCAAAATTCGCCTCTGGTGTGAATTAAAGGACCTTTGCTGTCATTATATTAGAGCTGTCAATGGGTATTCCACATGTGAGTAAAATATGTCGAAAGTCACTGTCTATAGATGACTATATGGACAGTTTCTCACGACTTTCAGACAGTTATTGTCATTGTCTAACAGTCTTCATGACCATCTGGTAATATAGAAGGATAGACAGACAGGGTTATTACGTCCACCAAGATGGGTTATAAAGTTTAAAAGCCCAAAGCACAGAGCAGGGAAAATAACGTGTTTAGGTAAACAATAACGTGTTTTGGGTTAATAATATTTTCCGTGTGCGTTGTCGGAAAACAGAAAATAGTGTAAAGGCGGCACCAGATAGAGGCGAGCGATATATCGTCGCAACAATCAGTGACAGCGACAACAAAAGATTCTATCGAAATGTGTCGTTGTGAATTTCGCTTTTGGTGTGCAAGCATATATAGATAAATGATAACTTAGGTTCTATCTCAGAACGTAAATCGCCGAGTTTGTCGCCGCGAAATACGCCTCTGGTGCATGTGCAAGGACCTTAACAGCTGGTTGTATTTATCGAAACACGAAATACGTTACACTGTCACTGGTTTACTTTTATAGTCAATAAAATAAATCTCAAGAAGCTATACAAGAGGTCAAACACTATTTTGATATCGCGTATGGATACAATAATACAATATGGTGATTAGTCAATCATGTTATTTCACTAGTGATATATTAATATGTATAACATGTTATGTGCTAATGTCGTTTGAACATACGTAATTAACAACATGTCCAGCTGTATACCTCAATTACGATGCTTGCTCCCTACAGAGATTTACCAATGCATAATTACTTAAATACACAAAATTGGTATTATATATATGTGAGGAATGCACAGTATGTATTACAGTATACAGTTCTTGACGTGGTTATATGAAACCTGGCGCCGTATGCCTATAATGAAATACTATTCCTCATTTACTCTAACATATTTGGTTTGTAACTTTAGAGTTTAGATAATATGGGTGTGCGTGATTTTACCATAACTATATATAATATTATCGATAGGAACGTGAAAGCGAGAGGACACCATGTTCAGAAAATACAGGAAAATTACCCTAACTTTGCACGAAGTGAATCTGATACTACAATAGAGGTCTTAACATGTCATCTAGATCTCAAGCATGAGGAAAGTAGTGCATGGTATGCTTGTTTCTGGAGGGGGTACAGGTTGTTGACGGACGTCAGTAGACCAGTGTACGTTGTGTACTATTATCATGTGCAGAAAACACAGTCATTCAGTTAGTGATCTAAACCCGGTGACGGCATTACAGTATATACTTTGATTATAAGTAATTAGTTTTAACGAAAAGAATTAATAAAAGCATATATACGTGTCCCTACTCGCTTTCTGGTAGTTCTACTATAACTACTGCAGTATATGTTATAAAGCGCTACTATAACTACTGCAGTATATGTTATAAAGCGCTACTATAACTACTGCAGTATATGTTATAAAGCGCTAACACATTGGAATGTGTCTTTATGAAAATGTTCTGTACTGTACTGAATTCACCTCAGAATATGTGTGATTTACTGGCCAGTGATTTGTTATAAATGGTAATTCCACTTTATTTTGGCAAGTATAAGATCTAGCACTTCAAATATATTCAGTGTTATTCCCAAGAGTTCTAAGTTCTTACATTTGTAAGTCAACGAGTCAAATGATCACAGCTTGGTGTAATTTACATGGGCAGATTCTGTGCAGATCTATAGTGAAGCCAGGTCACTTCCTGTCTGCCCAAATCGAACCGAATAACTTGTTTATTTCGCACGATTTCTATTGCTGGTATTTGACGTACTGGTTCAATAATAATGATAATGCTTAAATATGTTACCACTGTCGCTATATGGGAATGTATTTGGTGGTCTATAGGCCGATGTTTTAGTATGCTCCAGTCATATATCTGTGTACGATATTAGGCATTTATGACCATAGTATATATCAAGAGGTGGTCTATTTATACCAGTCTGGAGACATCATCCTACGAAAGGTTATAGTGGCATTAGAAGTTGACTACAAGCATGATCAACCACTAATGTCGGGAGTCTCTTTATTTTATTTGTTCTTGACGACATTAAAGGTTGCTACAATGTTTAGTTCCAGTCAAACGGTTTTCAGAAGTGTGTCTCTGTTAACGTGCACTTTGCGCGCGTATATGCTCACCATTCCCCACTGAGTTCTTGCCGGTGTAATATTGATCGAGGGTCTTCAACCACCCGACGTCATCGTGGGAGTGTGCGATGAGGTGAACGTTGAGCATGTCGTCGCGCACTGGGTTGCATAGCTGAAACAAGGAGGAGAGCCTGAAGAAAGCTTATCCCGTGCTGTGCTGCATTGTATTATTCAATACTGAAACTAAAATCTACAGAATAAATTCTGTCCACGATTATTGATTCTTAACTATCTTTTTTTTTGTTTTCATTTAGAGTTTAGAGTCGCTTTCAAGATTAAATCACGGATTCTCGGTTTACGGCATGGGGAAACCCGTAACATCCGTGGCGCTGAATATTGCAGTAAACCTGCGAGCACTGACTGGTATTGACAGACCAAGGATGATAATTGTATCATATCAGTGCATCCAATCATGATCGCGTCAGCAAGGTAACAGACGAACAGGAATGCCAGTGACGGGATTTCAACGTGTCTACTGGTTACGGGCCTATTATCGCCTAAAATATGAAGTTTTCCTGGATATTTTTCTTAATATGTACATAAACTTCATTATACTTACTATGGCAGATGTATAGCTATAGTCATCCTCGAAAACACAAGCCATTATGACTACACTAACCTAGTCATAATGGCCTGTGTTTTCGAGGATGAGCTATATTGTGACCTTATGGTATATTCAAAGTTATATGCGCCATTTCGGTTATAGCGCGAGCGATGGCAGAAAACAGGGTGAAAATAGGCCTTTGTATGGCACTGGCAGGACCTATTATCGCCCCCATAAAAAAGAACGGGGTACGTACGTAATCATCTGGTGAAATCATTTAATTTAAAATTGGTATTTACTAATATATAAACCATACCTAATGCATGCATGGATGTAAAAGGTGTAATCACATATTATAAAAACACACCGTTTGTTTTGCTTAATGATGTATTTTTGACATTTTGAAGCGATCTCAATGACAAACTAATAGAGCGATATTTGTGTACATCATGTAAAAGAACTACATGAAAGGACATTATGGCTCTAAAAAGCGACTTATTGTTTAGTCACGTGAACAACCCCCGATATGTCATTTCGCAAGATAATTGGTGATAATTTTAAATAAAATACAATTATTGCTCCAATCAATAATTAATAATCAATCAATAATTAATCATTAATAAAAATAATAATAATAATAATCTATTGGTAATTATTTTAAATATGCCATAATCCAAATCAATCACGAACGCGAAAGCGCTACAACGGGGGGTAATAGGTCCTAGGCGATAATCGCCTCGTAACCAGTACAACGTTCTAACATTGCGCTACCACCCGTGCCGTCCTGATTCTCATCTACATACGCAACAGTTTTGTTAATTTTGCATATCGTTACATAATACTGCATTTGTAGTTAAAAGCAAGAAATCTTGCATCACACCAAACGTACTACTAGTTTTACATTACATGCAATCGCATGGTCAGGTATAAGTAGGCTACGTAACGTTTATTGTCCGCCGTGATAAACCTAATGTGAATTGAATTACGTACACGTGGCAGCGGGAATAGTCCACCCATAGTCGACGATAATCCTATGTAGACACGTTCAGTAATGAAATATATTATAAAGATATTAAGCACTGTGGGTTGTGCAGTAAACATCATGTGTTGCCTAGATAACAATAAACAACGTGGACGTATGCTCTATAGATCCACTACGGCCCGAGGAATATTAACAGTGATTATTCCTTCAGCATACAATTCAATTATTATTCAATGCAGTAAGTGCTAGGTGTGATATGTATGCCAACAAGTGGTGCGCATCTCATAGTCCAGTCAACACTAGGATCAGAGTATTATACCTCAAACTAATTGCAACACAAAGTTTTCGATTGGAATACATATAGGGACTACGAGTATTAATAACATACTAAAAGTATAAGTTTGTACTACTAACGATAAAGGAGATATTTGAATATCCGTAAACATATGAAAACGCACAATATCTAGTATACGTGGATTCGTGTTAATACCAGCGATTCGTTCAATGCATTACCATGTGGCGAACACGGAAATTACAGTTGACTTTTACAGCGACAGACAGCTGCGTGAATTATTGTTCACATGATCAGCTGATGATGCACGCCTATTATAGAAGTATATCCGGTCATTTATACGAGTGCGTGCGTGCGTGCCTCTCTCTCTCTCTCTCTCTCTCTCGCTCTCTCTCTCTCTCTCTCTCTCTCTCTCTCTCTCTCTCTCGCTCTCTCTCTCTCTCTCTCTCTCTCTCTCTCTCTCTCTCTCTCTCTCTCTCTCTCTCTCTCTCTCTCTCTCTCTCTCTGTCCATTTTTTTACGACAGTCATCATTTATACAGTACATTCTGGCATGTAAATGTAAACACATATCTTGTGTGTATGGGCGTATTTAGCCTTCAATCCTTCAATCAATCAACTTTATTCCGTGCATTTGATATCAGCGATAACTGAGTATATAAATGCATAAGGCACAAACATATAATATTATCTTAGTATTAGTAGTAGTAGTGGTAGTAGTAGTAGTAGTAGTAGTAGTAGTAGTAGCAGCAGTAGTAGCAGCAGCAGTAGCAGCAGCAGTAGTAGTAGTAGTAATAGTAGTAACAGTAGTAGTAGTATCAGCTTCATTATTATCAATATTACTATTGTCAGTATAATATAGCGGACCATTTGCCAGCATAAGGGACTATACATTATCTCTTGGCGTTCGGTATTCCAGTTCAACATGATAAGACGCTATAAATGTTAGAATGCTGCCCTAAGGTTAGCAAATTAATGCGATGCTTGAAGGTGAGCCAGATCATAGTGTAGGCGTAGGTCTACTTATATCGGGCATACAGTGAAGGCTATACGTGTATAATTCATGTTACTGTAACATGAATTGTATAATGTCAGTCTGAATACGACTACAACATGCGTCAATGTTGAAAACTCACCACTGTAAGTAATGTTTGTCTTACAAAGATACAGGTGGTGTTTTTATGTAACACGAATCACTCGCAGAGATCTTGTAGTTGGTATGGCAGTTAAATAGAGTAATACGCCAGTGTGCATAGGACAGTCAAGTTTAATACAATTATCTTAATGTATGACAAAAGTTACATAAACTCTCATTTAACGGAGTGACAGGTTTCTTATAACGGCCAGGGTATCGTTTCTCGATGCTCTCTTAGACGCTAAGGGACCATAGCCCTCTCTTTGCCGATAGCTAATGCATTGCAAAGAGAGTGCTATGGTCCCTTCGCGGCTACGAGAGCTTC
>JAUTBV010090287.1:0-18656 GCA_032361325.1 Lepetodrilus fucensis | reverse complement strand
GTATACTGTGTCTGAGTGGGGTATCATTGTACTATCTGCGACATAATATTCTAAGTGAACTAGCACTATAAAAACTGTTGGAAATCCAGACTAGTCAAGCAGTACATATGCATGGAAGTCATGATGTTAGTGAAAGATTCTAGAAAGTGACTTTAAACCCCAAACCAACCAACCAACCAACCAACCCTTTCCAGAGAAGGATTGTAGCACTACAATAAATGAAGGGTTACTCTTGCTCAAACTGACACCATGCTGCCAGTAGGCTAGTGTTGACAGTGGCTCTAACCACCCCCCTCTGTCCACAGTCCAAGCAGGTGTCGTGGGTGGTGGTGGGAGACGAGAACTACGGGGAGGGCAGCAGTCGAGAGCACGCCGCTCTGGAGCCCCGACATCTCGGAGGCAGGGCCATCATCGTGAAGAGCTTTGCTAGAATTCACGGTATGTGCTGCAACATTCATCATGTGGTTTTTTTCCTCGCATATTCTCAAAATATTCCTGTATGATCAGTATTTCTGGAAATTACCTTTCTGATGTGATCATGATAGGATGCATTGTCTGTACTAACACTCTGAAGATGATAACATTGTTACAGTAATTCAGTAATCAATATGTGCCATTCTTTTATCATGGCCATAGTGAATGCCTATGTTTTCTATGTGGCATTGAGAATACGACAACAGTTTTCTAATCATTGATTTCCGCTAAGCATACATTGCACAAATGTTAATAATTTGGGTGTAATATACCTTCTGTGTTCTTTCCTATCATCAGAAACGAATCTCAAGAAACAAGGCATTTTGCCGCTGACATTCAACAACCCCAGTGATTACGACAAGATCCAGCCCTCCGACAGAATCGCAATACTGGGTCTTAAAGAACTTACCCCTGGAAAGGTATTTATCATAATTTTCATCCCATCTATTCCTGAGGTTCATAACATGTTGCATAAACATAGCCAATTTAATTTGTAGCTGTTGATTGTTATGTAATTAATAGAGAGACGTTCAACTCCATTATCACTCACTTGATGGATTGTTTGTTCCACAATGGGTATAAAACATTGCAGTGTTATTTTTCAGAATGTGGTGTGTGAAGTCAAGCATCAAGATGGATCTGTAGACAAGTTTGAACTGAAGCATTCAATGAACGACGGCCAGATTCTGTGGTTCCGTGCTGGAAGTGCTCTCAACAGAATGGCAGAAATGAAGTGATGACAACCAGGCGTAATCTTGTTAAAGACAATACTGTACATTTGTGAGACGTGTGATAGGTCATGGTCGCAGCTTGGCGCCACAGGCATCACTGGCTTGTGCTGGAAGCAGTGCGAAAACCACGGTCGTGTGTGGTCACATCAAAACTAGAACTTGGGGATCATCATCTGCTACTTCATCGGCCAGTGATGCGAGGCTCGCCAAGTGTTCTGGCCATCGTAGTTGTTTGTACATACTGCCAGAACAATAGACTTTTATCTACAGTATTCAGATTGGAGCAAAGTGTTATATAAAATATACAAATGATCCCATCGAATAGTGGCATTAAAATTTACGAGTCATTGCACAGAAATAAGATTGCTGTGATAAAAATAATAACTGAGCATGTTTCAGTACCACATGGAGATGTATACATGTGTATAGCAAATACAAAGTCGGCTCAACAGTCGCATATAGTTCCTGTTTTGTTGGGTTTTTTCGAGATGGTTGGTGAATATTCAAAACAAACAGCCGTTATTACATCTGGAAGTTATTTATTCACACAGCTTTATATAAATATACTGACTACAAACTTGAACAAGTAACAGTATTTCTGACAATTACATTCATAATGTACATCATTATTGCCAGGGTTATCCAACATATGTTGACATACATGTAGCACATTGACAATTGTTCCAACACTGCACGCCGAGTCTTCACTATAACATTTCTTGATATATTGCACAAATTCTATAATAAACCTTTCTGTTAGTCTATTCTAATTGAACAGAATGACTGGTAGATGAAGCAATTTCAGTATTCCGTCACGTATGTCTATTATTACTCGTGTGTTAAGAGTAATGTTTGCAAGAATCTACACTTTTAATGCGAGTAAATTTATTTATTTATTTATTTATTTAGGTGATTAGGGTTCTGAAACCCGAGCTTTGCACATGAAGCTGAAAGCAATGTCGATATTATTTTGAAGAACATTTGATCACTATTGAATCTTCACGTTTGTGTGTATTCTACAAATGGAAGATTAGGTTAGTCCCAAATGAATGAATGGCTGCAGTTCAGTGTGTTGAATGTATAATATATACTTTCATTTTTTAAATTCTATATTTGGCCTGGTGAGGAAGTCTCATGCAGTAAGAGCTATTGATGTGTCTCCGGTCATGAGACTGCCAACTTGGTGTAGACATCTTGGAAGCCTGCGTTTCCACTGCCAGCTCGTAGTTTCACATAGTTTAGCATCCGTTTCTGGAATAGCAGTTGAGGTCATTAGAGATAGTTGCTCTAGTCTATAAGATGGCTACATGCAAATTATACAATAAATACGAAGATTACATGACTTAAATATATATTTTGGTTTGAATTGGGAGGTTTAGAGTCGCTTTCTAGAATTTTTCACTAACACATCGATGCGTCAGTTTAGGGCAGGAGGAAACCTGCAACATCCATAGTGCTGAATGTTGCTGTAATCCTGCAAGCACCGGCTGGTACTGACAAAACCAAAGATGATAACTGTATTGCCACTCTACAGACAGTGCATCCTATCAATGATTAATCATTTAACAACTTTTTCCTTGCCAGACTTGGATATCCTTGGATTGAATTCCACCACACATACTTAAAAGCTGACGATACAACCACAATATATGCACTTAAATAAAAGTGATGTCCAAAAGACTTCAGAGTTGCAAATAACCATATTGATTAAATCTCAAAAGAAAGGTTGCTGCTTTTTAAAAATGTAAAAAAAAAAATTGTTAAAGAAACAATTGCAAAATATATTGCGGTGTTTAAAACAGACATATATCAAGACATGTTTGCCAATCTCACCAAGACTTTGTTGTCCGACTGTCCATTCTTCTGCACCAGTGACCACAGATTGACCAGCAGTGAGGACACAGATGGCTGTCCGAGATCTGCTTGGGCCACGATCACGTTGATCAGCTCCATAGCGACAGCACTCTGACGCTTTGAATTCTGAAATGTACAACAGTAAATAGGCATATTTTATTGATGGCAGTCGTCTCAGGGTGGTTTTATAATTTTCTCTTGAATAAAATATGTTTAAGCTACACTAAGATTTTGTGCAACATTCTAATTGCGACAGGATATTGCACTTTTGTCAATGTCATTTTGAATACGATTTAATGCTCAACTGAAAGTTTTGTTCACAAATTCCCATATCAAATTAGTATGAAGTCGTATTCGAAATGTTTCGTAATCTCGTGGCCTGGTCTAGTACAAGCGGGGCATGTTCACACAAATCATGCAAGCTGTGATATGAGTGAAATAATCTTGAAAGTGGCTCTACCAAGCTGATGATACAAACACCTATTGGAATGCTATGACCAGTGATGCAGCCTGGTAGGCCATTCTACAAATAGCTATAATTGTAAATGATACCAAGACACCCACCTCTGGTGCTGTGAGAGTCTTGAGGTGGGTTAGAACCTGGTCCACCAGTGTGCTACACATGGCCGTCACTTCACTCACAAACTTTGGGTCACCGCCATACAGCGAGTCGTTGGAGTCCACTAAAACAAGATCCAGCAAACTATACAGCTATGTCTACATGTCAGAAATTTGTTTGGAGATCCATGAACATAAATAATCTTAGTAGGCCTATATTTATTTTTGGTGGAAATTAATATCATCTTTGTGATCATTCTTATGCATAGAGCACATTATAATTGTGAATGATTATTATTATTTAAAATCATAATGTGAACCTTTTTTAGTACAAATTCATACTTGACATACTGAGATTGAAATATTACTCAAACTGTTTCTGCCAAAATAAGACTTCAGATAGAAATTATAATTATTATTATTATTGTCCTGCTTACCGGTATATCATACTTCTGCTATTTGAACTGTCAATTCCAAGATTTCTGATCAATATTCTTTGAAACATGTGTACAAGTCTCCACTGACCAATCAAACTGTCTGGCGCTGCACCATTGACCAATCAAAATGTCTGGCGCTCCACCATTGACCAATCAAACTGTCTGGCGCTGCACCATTGACCAATCAAACTGTCTGGCGCTCCACCATTGACCTATCAAACTGTCTGGCACTCATTCACTCACCCTTATCAACGTGGTACAGGTACGTCTCCTGACAGGCTGCCGACAGCACAGCTATCACACGGGTGTAGATGATGGCCTTGGTGTCAGTGTTGTGGTCCCACATGTAGTCCTGGAGTACGTTCAGCAGCCCTCGTAGTAAGTACAGAACGCCAGACTCAGGGTTGTCCTGAACAGAACGCCGCAGTCAGAACATAAACAGTAATGGTTTTGTCCATTTCATATCAATGATGATCATTACCTGTATTCTAGTTTTAGAACTACAACTTCAAAATTTTAATCTGTTGTGTCAACAAAATTTGTCATAAATGTATTATTTTAAAAAATTGGGGGTGAGATTTGCTTTCAAGATTCTTGCAGTTACAAATACAAATTTCAATTTTTTTAATCTGTTATGTCAACAAAATTTGTCATAAATGTATTATTTAAAAAAATTGGGGGCGAGATTTGCTTTCAAGATTCTTGCAGTTACATCACAGCTTGTCAGTTTTCGGGGAGGAAACCTGCAACATCTGTAGCGCTGAATGTTGCAGTAAACCTGTGAGCATCGGCTGGTACTGACAGACCAAGGATGATAACTGCATTGCCACTCTACAGACGGTGCATCGTATCAGGATTGGGTCAGAAAGGTAACTCTTGTGAACATTGATGCTAACGACGTACTGGAGTGACGAGGAGGGTGGACACAAAGTTACAGATGTAGTCCATGAGGAACGGCTCAGAGGATTTCTTTCCTTCGTACTCCAGAATACGAGGAACGTCAGGGATTTGAGAGATAGCGGCCTTGAAGAAAGCATCTCCTGTAATGTAATGATACAGTAGTCATGAACAGATTTTGTTACGCACACAATTAAAAGTCTTTATTTTGCTGTTTGAAAAGTTCAAAAACATGTGCGTCACAGGCAACACAACAAATAAGTAGAAATACAGCAAATGTCGACCAAAGTACTCTGACTTACCCTGAGAGTAGCACTGGTTTAGCATGGCCACCTGTCCTGACACGAGGTACAGCTGAAGTTGTGCCACACTGGACTGCAGTGAGGGGATAGTGATGAAACTGTACGCTGAACACGCCTGTAACACACAGCAATCTCTCAGTGAGATACATAGATCATTTTGGTGAGCTTACCAATTCATAGATTGTGAGGTTATCACACATCAGAATCAATACTAGATATCACAGTTAACAATCTATCTTTTTCTGCAGAAGCAATAATAATATATCACTGAGTAGAAATCGGTCCAGCAATAGAAACTAACTGCATAACTTACTAGCCCGAATAGTGA
Source organism: Lepetodrilus fucensis (assembly GCA_032361325.1). Taxonomy (NCBI): domain Eukaryota; kingdom Metazoa; phylum Mollusca; class Gastropoda; order Lepetellida; family Lepetodrilidae; genus Lepetodrilus; species Lepetodrilus fucensis. The sequence goes on along the minus strand of JAUTBV010090287.1, from coordinate 13,075 downwards.
TACAAATAACAAATGTCATGAATTTCTACTAGTCCTTGGGATACCTTTAGCATTGGGCGAAATGGCCCGGGCTAGCGGGCTAGTGTTAATTTAAATCCCTGAGTACAGCTACAGCTCGTTTCTTCTACGTACCCGAACAAATGCTGCTGTCTTTCTATAATGAGTTCCTCCAACCACCTTCCTTGTATCCATAGCCAGACTGTTCACACTCTGTTGCCGGGAAAGTAAAACTCAAATATATTATCCTATTAGACCATTCAGAAGGATGAATGAAAGTACATGTACATGTATTGAGATTTGTGGCTACTAAATATCATTGATGAACTGTGCACAAACTAATGCTGCTCTGTGTTAATCATTGGGTTTCTACTTTCAATAAAGTACACTTACATGTACAAGTTGAATGAGAACTGGATCTAGATTACTGAATGACGCTCTGGCCTCCACAAAGAAGCTGAGCTGTTGTTCGAAGTCCCGGTTGAAGGATATCCGTCGTATGAAGGAAGAGATGACGTGACTGGTAACCCTCTTCTCATCTTCCAGTGTCAAAGCACTGAAATAGAACCAGTTTAGGATAATTAGCTCAATACATTACATACAACTTGTGATATAACCATATATGCAATTAGCTTGAATAGATCTTTTTATGAAATCCTGCTGTTAAAGCTGCAAATTAGTGGTGAGGGAACTATTATTAGGAGGACATGCTACTAGTTGCACAACTCATTATATTAATAAATGCTGGGTTTATTGAATTTACATAGCAACATCGTACAATTTGAGATACATGGTGTACACATACAGTGTACTTTGTCTAAACCGGCATCTGTGTAGTCTGGCAATCTGCGTTTACCGGCACAAAGTCCCGGCCGGCGACAGTGCATTTATCATTAGTTAACATTTGAATAAACTGGCATCTCTCTATTCCGTACACTGGCATCACTAACGAGGACCGGAACCACCAGAACCATTATTCACTACTAATTAACCTTGTATAATCCGGCAGAGCTTATAGGCTAAGAAAACAATGGCTGCAATTTAATTGTCGCTGTACACGGTTGATCAGTGGGGGTCAGTGGGATCTCGAGATCGGCATAGGAGTCCAGTAATCATTTAGACTAATTATGAAAACAATGGATGCTGTGTCGTTAGCGGTCATGATCGAATGTCTTAGAAGATCATGTACACGGTGGATCAAAGGGATTATGCATACTCTACGTGTATGGCGATGTCTCATCATTGAGCTGAAAGTGTCAGGGTAGCCTGAACTAGTTCGAGATTCCTCTAACCTTTGGCGATATGACACTTTTTATATGGCATGGTATGCAATGACCATACCATATAAAAAGTGTCACATATGGTCAGCCAAATCTCGAACTACATCAGCTGCTGAACGTATGCAATCAATCAAGGGACGGAACTCTTGACAAACTGAGTAAATCGGCACTCTCTCAAATCCGGCAGATATTCTCGGTCCCAACGAGTGCTGGTTAGACAGAGTACACTGTATATGTAAGGAACAACACAATAATTAAAAAATGCTGCAGGGATAATATTAATTAAGACTTTTGCACGATTTAAAAAATGTAAATAACTTACTTGACAGAGTCATGCATGGTCTTGCAGATGAACATCATCGCATTGATTACTATTGGGTCATTAATGGGTTCGGTCTGATATCTAAAAATAGATTCAAATTTGTCAGAAATCGTACTAATGGTGATATCAAGACAATGATAGACTTCATCAACAGATGAATTAATCTTGATAGTAATCTCAATAATCTGCTATATTCAGGACAGTAGGGACATACTTGATGAAAGCTTCTGCGACGGTCCTGCAAGCATCCACTTTGACGTTCTCTCGTTGGAACATGTCCATAAACGTCATGAACTTCTCCTGAAATACACAGAGCAAGTTAACATCAACAATTTTATGTGTATGTGTATGCATAGGCATACACTGATGCTCGCAAATTACAACCATAGTAAGTCATGAAGACGTGAACACAACCAATGTTAGTAGTGTAACAGCATAAATACACAAACACTGCACAGACGTACCAGAGAGAAGAGAGCCGTGAAGTCGTGCATATGGGCGAGGATCTTGGACACCACAGAGTGGAGCTGGGGGTAGAAGTCCTCGAACGCCCGGTCAGGGGTCATGTGCTTGATGATGTCTGTCAGGATGGTATTAATCTCGCGCTTCTGGAAGACACAGTATAGGTACAAGTACCCTCACATACAAGTACTGTATTCTCTACTAATTCCTTGGATTTTTCATAGTTATAACCATAGTATACACTGTACTAGGCAAGGCATCTAGTCTATTTACTGTGTATTAGGAAAATGTCAAATTTAGTGGATAGTGAAATAAATTCATCACTACAATTCTCATATTTATATACAGTAGTTAATGAACTTACCCCAAAATGTTTGACGACAAATTCTATCCAAATCTCTGCACAACTTATGTAGTTCTGAAAGAAATTGAAATGAAAATCACACAATAATATATTAGTGCTTTACGCCGCAGTAGAATCAATGATCAGTACTGCAGACATTGAGAACAACAAATGTGAATAGTTATGATATTAACAGATCGCTGAGTATCGCCACTCACTGCAGGGTTCTTGAGTTTCATGATGGCCTTCCACACTTCGTTGAGGACGTTCAGCCTCTGATCCTGTGGCGTTTCCACCAGCACCAGACACAGGCCTAGAGTCCGGTACAGCTGGTCCTGCAATACAGAGTGAACAGTCTTAGCCTGTATGAAACTGTACAACTCCAAGGTAGCCGTACCTCCAACCTTGGCAACGGTGTAGTCTATCACCAAGGTAGGAGTTTCGTATATAACAGGATAGCCCAGGGTTTCCAATACCTGAATGCAAGGTGAGTGAATATGGAGTTTAACGTTGCTGCAGGAATCTTTCACCCATTTGCGACGAGTGAATGCAAGGAATTATGCCTGTAAAAAAAAGGTGTCAAAGCAGTCTGTCTTTAAAGGTTTTTAAACTTAGGATTCACAGGTGAGTGAGTGAATTATTGTTTTACGTCACAGCGGGAATCTTTCACCCATACATGACGAAGGATTGACAGGACTTGTGTATGGATATCTGCTGTGTCCTGTGATCACCTTGGGGAATCCTGTGTCCTCGCACTGTTTGATCATCTCCGTGAACATGACGGCTCTCTGGGCGATGTACTGCGGCTGGAAGGCGGACATGATGGAATTCACCAGCAGTGGACTGCAGACAGAAAAACAAAAAGTGAGCAGTGGGAATCTTTCACCCATACGCGATGAGAAAAACGAGTGAGTGAATGAGTTACTGATTCACATTGCAGTGGGCATCTTCCCCCATACACAACGAGAAAAACAAACAGAATCCAAACCCTTTTGGATTTCTGTGCAACATGAGAAATAAAATTGAAAAGTCTAAATTTGAAACTGATGATGACATTAACCCTCTCCATTCTGAAAGCCACCAGATATGTCCTAAAGGAATGTACCGATGCCTAATTCAGCAGGGAGAGGGTTAATCCAGCGTTTACTGCACACCTGTTGCACTGCTCCCGGCACTTGTCCAGGGTCTCAGACAGCACGTCCTCGGCCGTCTTGTTGGCGATACACTGGAGCAGCCAGTCCAGCGCTGGGGAGAAGAGTGTCAGGTAGTGCGGCATCTCCAGCTTCTGCATGGCCAGCGTGTTCTGTACACTGTCTCCCTGCAGCTGTAACAGCGAGCATATTCATAGAACACGGGGTGGGTGGTAGCGCAGTGGTAAAACATTGGACTTCGGAGCCAAAGGTTCCAGGTTCAAATCAATGTTCATGAAAGTTACCGTTCTGATGCGATATTGATAGGATGCACTATCTGTAGAGTGGCAATACAGTTATCATCCTTGTATTGGTCTTGTCAATACCAGCCGGTGCTCACAGGTTTACTGCAATATTCAGAACTACAGATGTTGCGGGTTTCCTCCTGCCATAAACTGACAAGTCATGATATTTGTGACCGATTCTAGAAAGCGACTCTAAACCCCAATACAAAAAATATAAAAAACTCATAGAACACTATCTCTGCAGCTGTATTAGAATTCAGACGTAAATTTACAAGGCCCTGACATTACGAAACATTATTGAGTACGATTTCACACTCACTCACGCTTGAGCATGAAATAGTACTCAAAAATGCTTCGTAATCTTGGGGCGCCAGTTTCATTAACATCCGGCAGTTCTGGCGAAGTTAACAGATTAATTGTGTATCAGTTGTACCGGTACATACCTTGTGAAAGGATATCAGAAAGTCATCAAAGCAGGGCATCAGGTGATGTCGTATACGAGGAGCCACCTTGATTCCAACCTGAAGATATACAGTAGTGCATGAAGCCACCATCATAGCTATTGGCTGAATGTCTGGTTAACAATAACGAAAGATTTCATGATAAGTTGGTACACACCCTTGACAGATAGCACTGTGCGTATATAGCCACGAGCGGGTCGCCAATTCCTCGGGTCATGTGGGACAGACGGAACAGCGCATCTGAATACTCTCTGAAAAACAGGAATTTCGGGCAAGTTAGGGCAAGTAGAAAAGGCACCAGAGGCACTAAATATTGAAAAGTAGGTTGCCAGCAGGGTAATTTAATTTCCCCCTGTACGCAGGGTATATATTAGTCTAGAGCCCTGAACAAGGACAGTACGCAGATCTACAGATCTACAGGTGTCGTACCCTGGTTTGAAGAAGCTGTAGCACTTGAGGATAGCGACCTCTACGTAGAACCTGGGAATCAACTCTCGGATAGAGGCGATCTTAAAGAACCAGTTCCGGCATGTTTCTTTGGCGGAATCTGGAACCTGATCCGGTGTGAACTTTTCTGAAACAGAAAATAATTTGCTAATTTAAATGATTCCTTTCCCTTAATTTTTTTAAAAATGATTTTATTCTTTTATTTTTATTTTTAAATTGGAAACCTGTAATCAGTCCAAATATGACAATAGTGGTTCCTGCAATTACAGTGTTTGACAGACACACCAACCATGTTTGACAGACACACCCACCATGTTTGACAAGCACACCTACAGTGTTTGACAGACACACCCACCATGTTTGACAGACACACCCACCATGTTTGACAGACACACCCACCTGGCAACTTAACAGGGACGCCACTTCCTGGGGGGTAGTACTGAGCCTTCTCTCGCAGTCGATCGTACACCAGTTTACCTGTGCAAGTAGACATCAATGTCAACATAGCTAGGATGTTCAGACCATTTAGTAGCCTTCAATATTTACAAACTATACATATACCCCTCTTCTAGTCTTGTTGCCATGGTTTCTTTTGTTCTAAGTGTACGTGTATATCCGGATACACATACACTTTTTCAGATAAAGTGTACGTAATATCAGAAATGAACATACACTTTTTCAAGGCAGTAATTCGTTTATTTCGAAGAAAGTGTACGAATATTGGAAATTACATAGATTTTACATTTAAATGCTATACCATGTAGTACTCGACCGGAAGGAGTATATGAGTTACATCCACACTTTCCTCGGTCGTGATGCCTCCTTGGCTACTGCCTCGGAGTGAGTGAGTGAATATAGAGTTTAACGTCGCTGCGGGAATCTTTCACCCATTTGCGACCTACTGCCTCAGAGGCCCCACAACCAAAACTGTAGGGATATTGACCGATGCACCTCGGAAAGTGTGGTTGTACCTCTTACATAACTACTGATTTGTAGGAATCGTTGGCGGATGTATCAAATAATGTAAGTATAATACAAAATAAAATAAATAATTAAAACACCCTAATTTCATGACAAATCAAGGTAGAAATGAAGACTTGAGTTTACCGAATGTGTCGAGGATGTCTGTGATGAGGACAAACTTGCTAGGATAGAACATGATCACAGAGACGTCAGACAGCAGCTTGGAGCACTGGACACAAAAACAACACAAATAGAAATACTGTAGTACACGTATCTTCTACATATAGCATTTTTTTTTTTTTTTTTTTTAATTGGGGTTTAAAGTCGCTTTCTAGAATCTTTCACTAATATCATGACTTGTCAGTTTAGGGTAGGAGGAAACCCGCAACATCCGTAGCGCTGAATGTTGCAGTAAACCTGCGAGCACCGGCTGGTACTGACAAGACCAAGGATGATAACTGCATTGCCACTCTACAGTCAGTGCATCCAATCAATATCGCACCGGAAAGGTAACTTTCGCGAACATTGATGCCGGACCATTTTCAGATTAAAACCTGCATAATATTAAATGATTGACTGATTGGATTAGTGCTTTACACATATGCACACACACACACACACACACACAAACCACACACACACCTGGATAGCTATCTTGAGGGCCTTGACTCTCTGGTCCTGGTCCCAGGCTGTGATCAGAGCCTGGTTCAACTCATCAATCCGCTTGACGTAGTCCTGCTGGCTCAGGTTCAACATCTCCTGAACGGAACCCTGCAACAGGCAGAGATAACACCCACCATGTCAGTCTGTGTTCTCAAAATCTTCAGTCAATTGGATTGATTCGTAATATTGAACAATTACTCCTACTATCTCTTGGTCCTATTTTAACCATCTCCATGTTGGAGGCAATCAGAGATACCCTAAAGAGCAGTGCTTGTGTCTAATCCAGCAGGGTTAACCCACCCATATCTCATACACAAAACTTTAAAATGATTAAAGAAAATATCCTCATTTTGATGCAATTTCTGTCTGGGCAACATTCCGAAGGTTAAGGTACTGGATTCTCGCAATCTTTGATGACGTTAAACATGAAAGAAGTGATTTGAATATCAAGCTGCTTGGATAATGAAAGCATGAAATAGGAATCCTGTCCCAGTATGATTCCTGGCCAAACACAAGGAAACTTCATTCTATTACGATCAATCATCAGGGGCAGACAATTTGACTGAAACTCACCTCTTCAAAATCATCCAGTTGTTCCAATCTGTTCTTCACCTTGTCGCTCACTGTGATAGTCTGGGCCTTCATCACCACTGAAATAATATCAGGACAGAACGTGTATCCACGTAGATGCGACTATTGGGAGGATTGTGACTACTGAAATGTGTCTAGCGATACTAAAATATTTTACAATCACAACAATGTGATAACTTGGCTAGACAAATTGACTACTACAGGGATCAAAATCAACACTAGCCCGGACCATTTCTCCCAATTCTAAAGGTTTCCTAATAAGGACTAGTAGAAATTCATAACATTTGTTATTTGTATCACTATTTGGGGCTAGTAAGTTTTAAAGTTAGTTTCTATCGCTGTATTTTGCTATTCATTCCAGACTGACCTCTCTCTTTGTCGGATGCTGACAAGAAGCTGGTGGTGATGGAGAGTTTCTCGGAGGTCGTGTACTTGGCCAGGATGCCGCCCTTCTTGGCTGCCCATGGTTCAAAAGTCTCGTCCAGCTCATCATCCAAAGCTGTCTTGTCTTCCTGGAAATAGCAATGTTTGAGATTTCTTTATATTGCTGGTCAATGCATAGGAAATATTTTAGTCTTCCTGCTCCAAGATCATGACAATCACTGCTAATGTTGATTGCAACTTCTGTAGAACAGGGCATCATTTCAAGTTCTCATATCTACTATGAGACCATAAGGACTCTTAATACATGAGGATCTTTCGAGAGTGCGTTGGTCACATAGTAGATATGAGAGCTTTGAGAAACGGTACCCAGGACCAAGATGGCGGGATGCCTGGCTAATGTAGTAATATCAGAATGCTTTTGAATTCGGCACAATATAAATGTGTATATTATTATTATTATGGATGAATAAATGTGTAGATTGATGGATGGATGGACAGACAATTACCTTGAAGCTAAGACTTCTAATGGACTTAACCGGGGCGCTGGCTGCTATCTGTGACAGTGGGTCCGTGCCATCAAACGCCTGACCCAGGGGCCCGGAGCTGAGAGGGTCCACAAACCCCGCTGAGGGGGCGACATTGATCTTGCTTTTCCCCGCCGCTCCTCGCTTCTCAGCCTTGGATACTTGTGTTACCTACAGTGTTAATAGGGCATCCTTTCACAAAGCTCTCTTATTCGCTAGGAGACCATATAGCACTCACTTTGCAGTGTATTAGCTATCAGTAAAGAGAGCGTTATGGTCTCACAGTGGATAAGACAGCTTCGTGAAAGGATATCCTCATGATGCATCAGACATACTGACAACTATAAATAATTACCAGATGATAAATTATACTCTCAACATATTGCCTCAATTATCAGAGTTCTCACATTTGGATTTCACTTAAAATTTAATTTATTTTAAAATTTAATTAAAAGGTTTAAAGATATTCTTGTTGTATATTTCATCATATATAAAGTGTATGTTTTTAATTCCTGTAATCAGTGAGTATGCTATTCAACACTGTTAAAACAGTTAGTTATATATATTTATTTATTAAAATACAAGAATGTTATGGAGGCTTGCTAGATAGAGAATGTCCTTACAGTGACAGCTTTCAGTGGATGACCGTCAGCTAGGTGGAGCCGACACTGCTCATGCTGTCGCTCTGCATCGTAGTCACGTGACCGTGGATGCCTGAAACAGCAACCAATAACTGCTGAGTAACTGAGTAATACCTGCTGAGTAACTGAGTAACGTGTGCCTCATCAGTCTCATGTATGAAGGACAACTGATATTCAATTAATCAGGTTTACATATTGGCCGAGATGCTTGGCTGTCCTTATGAATTGGTGGCAAACATGGACCGAATGCACATTAATGAGTCAATATATCTTAATTTCCTAATGTCAGGCAAACATTATTCATGAGTAGGTAATCATTTTGGTAGATTACTCATTGAAACTATGTCAATTTAAGTAAGATCACATAGTCTATAGAGTTTCAGTTAATGAATCAAGTAAACAGGAAAACAAATGTTAACTTATACAACTGTTCACAAACGCTAAAAAAAATGGTTGGCAACTACATTTGATCAATGTTCACTATGTAAGTAATTTAATAAGGGCATTGAACCTCTAGATTTGGACATAATATTAATTTTAAACAACAATAATCTAATCATTTATGAGAGATAATTTCCGATTCCTGCGAGTAGTCAACACCCCCTTCTTATTATTATTTAAAATCATTCATCAAGTAGAAATAACAAGTAAAATCAGTATATATTACGAAATATTACTAAAAGAGTTGTTGCAATGAGCGTATATTGGAATATCCTCACAACAAACTGAAAAATTACGATCAGGAAATATAAACATTCACACACCAGTCGAAAGAGCCGACCATTTTCAGGTCATGTGACTACCGCGAAGCTCCACGCAGCGATATTGCCACGGTGGTGTTTAGAGTTATCCCAATCGTTGGCCGTCATCTCCAGCGGCACTCAAGACTCGTTCCATGTTCTATTAATTTTGATTTATTTAAATATAGTTTATTCGTCAAAAAAAGGATTGTATAAAATAGTGATTGCTTAACATGTTGGATAGATATGATAAATAAATAGGCCTAAAACTAATAACTGCTAGGAATAATATAGCCTAGGCCATATTCTATGTTACATAATACTCATGATGCACAAGTCTGCTTGGCCTACAGAATGAAAGTACACGAAACATGTATATCTTGTTTTAATTGCCACATAGGCCTATAGTTAATCTGTTTTAACAATACTATGCACTGGTATATGGCACTATAGGGAGAGTAAATCATTGACAATGAGAACGCATATTTAGATATGTTAGAAACATTCGTGCCGCATTTATACACTGATCAATGATTTTCTGCCTCCTGTGTATTATATCTGCATGTATATGATATTAGGTATGCTGAATTTGCTCTCTTTCTGCCTATATAGCATGTTCTACATTGAACGTTGTGGACAATACAATTGACGAACGTATCAATACTACATGCACTGTTATCATTCCAACAAATCCGGACCTACAGTACGACATTATACTCTTACTTGGATGATAAGCCAACACGAACTATATATAGGCCTACTAGTAGTATCTCAGGTCGAGTTAAACAACTGTAACATGTTAAAACATGCATGACATAAATTGTCATAATGTCCAACTTGATCTATGCAAGTATAAGAGTTGTGCTATTATCCTGTATGTTAAAAGTGATTTAATTTTGTTTCCCCACTGGACACATTTCTACCATTTCCGGCGTTCTATTCATCCTGGCAGTGAGACTCTTAACGACATGCTACACACTAGTCACTACACAGTAACACCCACGAGCAGGGGCTGATAAGGACTAGGCTGTGAACAGTATATAGGCCTACTTTAATTTAATTTACGTTGATGAGATGTAGTCCTATAAGTATGCAGTGTATGCTAGTGTGTCTTAATTACATCTCAATTCCTTGTTGTTAATTTCTTCGCCATCTGGACCAATGATCCAGAATATGTCTGACTGGTGTCGAAACATGCCGAAAAGTCTATACATGTGTAAAACATTTTTAAGAAAATGACAAAAGGCAAAGACAATATTATATAATATATCCATTCGGAATTCTTTAATAATTGCTCATACATACATTCATATCATTCAACCATGTACACAATCAGCTCATATTGTCCAACAACTTATTAGAAACTGCATAATACAAACATCACGCAAGCACGTCAGGAAAGTCATTACCAAGTTCGCCAATGTTAATATACTTGATACAAAGAATGGTTGATGCACAGATACGCTGTGAAAGTTCCATACACCGAGCGTTATGTTCTCTTGTCTATGTAACCTACGTTGTGCAGGCATTGGTATGAACTGGCACCAAATGTACCCATAGTTGTACACATACAATATATTTAATTGAACAACACTTGATTTGAACACGTGGATAAGGCACGACTTCCATGCATGTATTGCAGCCTACACAGGCGCATGTATAATCAATCACTGCCGTTGTTCCATGTTCGTCATATCTTATGATATACACGCAATATTGACGTCCACCGTTGGTCAGTGATCACTGGCGGATGAGATGACCATCATGTGAATGGTGTGATGTCCAGGCATCGGAGAACCAGCCAGGCACGGACTGTCGGCGTCAAACAGAGACAAGGGCACGTGACGGCATGCAAGCTTCCACTGGAACAGCAGGTGCTCTATAGATCTGTCAGCACTGTACAACACAGGAATAAAACACAGCTATTAGACATTGCCATCCTCAACCAACGTTAAGTAATGATCGTGGTGTATAAGATGGGAAATTATGAGTGTTTCTCCAGAACTTGAAGAGTATCAGTCATACTTGACAATGACTTAAAGACACAACGATTAACCTTTTAGTGTACTATCGATCTCATTTGTAATATTAATTGGCATTGTAACCATTTTCATACTGTGTAAGCCATTATGATGTATTAATTGATTTATTTTTAATTCTACGTATGAGATATGTTCATACCTTCTTTCTTGATACGTCGTCCAGAATTCTGACCCCGGATTCTGTGCGATGAGATACGCCACTGTCACAATGACAGATTCAAAATCTGGAAAGTGTTTCAATTACACATTTATTTTTGCAAAACACTCATTCAAATAATTAAATTAGTATTTTCTCTTACACGTTTATTTATCCATAAATAATGTATATCGTGTGTGTAACGGTACATGCACATGGGCTACTATTCCTACTTGTTATAAATAATATAGTAATACAAATCAATATGAAATAGTATTACACACTATGCTAAATGCCAGTAGCGATACTTGTATAGCCAATATACATATATTACACCATAGTTCACTATATAATCTATGATTACACAGTAACCCCATAGTCCTAATACCTACTTTTTGTTGCATAGAAACAGTCGGAGCCGAGAATGACATCTTGTTTAGGCAGTTCAATCAAATCTGGAGTAAACTCTCCCCACGACACCCCTACAACAGGTACGTGAGGAAGTCCATTGGCCTCACAACTCTTCCGACAGTTCTCCAGACAACGCGGGAGAGATGCGCAGTCGCTGAGGGTCACCTTCCCTCCACACTTAGCTGCGACAACGCCCGGAAGTGCGGTTCCTGCACCAATCTGGCCAACATAAACCATGTTAATGTTTTTTTCCCAAAACAAATAGCTAGTGATATGAAGTAATCAATATAGAAATTACAATATCGATCCAATAATAATTAACGTAGGCTATATACTCTGAACAGCATTCGCCGCTAACGGATGTTACAAAGAGGCATTTAATTGGTAGACATTGTTATAACTGAGCCTGCCAAACACGTGATTTCCTGCCTTTTTCGGTCATATTTATCACCTATAACTCTTCGAAAGGAAACTATATTTTAAATAAAAATATTTATATTTTAAACTTTCATGTGTGGATATATAACAAATACGAAAAATACGTGTAAAAACAAATAAACAAGATAAAACGATTCTTTTGCGGGAGATTGCAAATTAAAAGCGGGAAATCGTGAGATTGGTTTATTTTGCCATATTTTCGGGAGACTTGGCACCTATGATATTTGTAAAATGCATTTTACAAGGGAAATATGCTTCACACACATTATTATATAATATTTATAGCTAGACTATTCTTCAAGTTCTGTGTTTAGATAGGCTACCTCTAAGATGTGTTTATCTTTGACCTTTTCTCTGTGATACCAGACGAATTGCGCCAACACAGGGGCACACGGCCACACGTACATCCCATAGGCAGCATCAAGAACCTGCAGGAAAACTCAATAAATACAGCATAGGCCTACTGTCTGACATGTAGCCTACATAATTAGCCTATGCCCGGGCCTACTCGTCCCTACATTGCCTACGGTTAATAAACAATTTCCATTTCCATTAGGCTACATATATAGCCTAGCTGCTGAACTGTAGCTATAAGATGCCTATTACTATTTTGCTATCTATTCTAGCACCCTATAGGGTACCATAATAGATAGATAGCAAAATAGTAAACGGGGCATCTTATAGCTGTGTGTGTGTTGTGTGTGTGTGTGTGTGTGTGTGTGTGTGTGTGTGTGTGTGTGTGTGTGTGTGTGTGTTTAAATGATTTTACAGTCGCCTTCCAGCTTAGCTGATTTC